>VSMD01071132.1:0-160606 GCA_008750895.1 Mirza zaza
AAGAGGGCAGGTGTTGCACCAGGAAGACAACTTAGGAAGTTTTTGCCATAGTTTAAGCAAAAGGTGATGATGATTGGACTAGTTTGGGATATATTTTAAAGGTAGAATTTGCAGTATTTACAGATGAATTGAATGCCAGCTGTGAGTAATTGAATAAAGATAGTACTAGAAGCTGGACAGTGGATGATGCTATTTCCAGAGATGGAGAAACCCAAAAGAAGCCAGTTTAGGTCCAGGTGTTAAGGTGACAAATGGTTTTGTGGTGACCACATTAAATCTGAGATGCCCAACAGATATCTAACTGGAGATGTCAATCAGGCAGCAGGCTATTCCTATAGGGACTTTCAGGAGGGGTCAGACCTGAGTGAGATACATATTTGTGAGTTATTTCTGAGAAGTTTACATTTAAAGCCATAAGACTGGATGAGGTCATTTAGGGAAAGGTTGGGGAGATGGAGAAGAAATATAACTCAGAAACAGCCCTGGAACATCCCTACATTTAGATGTCAAGCAGAAGAGAAACCAGAAACAGATTCTTAGATGTGACCACCAAAAAGGGAGGAAACCAGGAGAGTACAGAGAAATCCAAAAAAAAAGTGCTTCAAGAAAGAGCATATGGTGAACAGTGTCCAAAGCTGCTGAGGAGTCAAGTGAGGTAAGTCACGTGAGAGGAAGGGACTACTGGCTGGGCCATCCTCAGGTCACAGATGATTCAAGTGTGTTCCTAGGGGAGTGTCAAAGTCAAAATAAAAATGCAGAGCTGAATCTCTAAATTTAATGTTTTAATTGGGAAGCAAGAATTGCAACCAGGTAATGTTCGCCATATCCAAAGAACAAAGAGAAGGGTGGGGGTTTTACTGAAAAGAGGAATATAGTTACCTGTGTTTCTGAGAGAAGGTTCATTGGTATCAGTAAAGCTTTCAGGAGCTTGCAGGCTGCAGTTGGTGTCAGCAGTGAGCAAAATTAGTCCTAGAGTTGTAGTGAGTTATCTCCGCAGCTGTAGATAAGACTGGTTTTAGGCAGTGTCAGCAGCTGAATTTACAGAGGATAACATTTCTAAAGCAATGTTCTGTGCCCTGAAAGCTTTTTCCCCCGTGGTTCCTTGACTCTGTTTTAGTCAAATATGACAAGAGTGCCCCAATTCGTATGATCAGCTTTCACAGGACTAATGTCCTAAAATTTCTACTGATTTGATTAAAAGAATCAAAATACAATCTAGCTCAAATAAGAGCTGTAACTGAACATTCCCTACCACACCATTGTAGTGTTTTATGAGTGACACTTAAAAAAAATATATATATATATATATATATATAATGATCTAGGAACCAACAGCTCTCTGAAAGATATTGTTCATTCTATCTTTCACTTATACCACAGATATTTATTGATTATTAGCTACTCAATATCAAGTAATTTTTAGACAACTAGAAACTATTTCGTTCAGTACTATGATGGATGCTCTGAAAGAATGGACTATAAATAAATTCAGTCCAGTCAAGCAGATATCACCAAGAAAGAAAATGTATAGAATAAAACAAGAATTTTTATTTCTATTTTTTCATTGAATGCATTTCCATTTAAACTTCAGTATAATTTTAGTGTATATTTTTAAATATAAAAAATATATTAGTATAAAATGCATGTAATGTGTATGTAAGTTTAATGTATATGATAAAGTTGACTTTTTTTTTTTTTTTACAACTGGTAGGGTGTATAATAAAAAAGTTTGGCGAGAACTTGCCTATAAAGTTCTGAAGTATAAGTTGAGATTATTATACAGTGCTAATACTAATAATAATTACAATGTATGGAGCATTATGTATGGCATGCTGTCCTTGAGAATTAGCATAATTATAAATAATCCTTACAACATTTCAATAAGTAGGTTTACATTTTTGCATATAATGAATGAAGGAATTGCCTACAGAATTTAAGACCTTTGCCCAAGGTTGATTGTCTTAAATTGCAATTCCAATGGAAAGAATGAGGTCTCTCTCTACCCTCTCATTGTGGAACAGAATGGAAGGGACAGGTTTAGGTAACTGTGGTTTGATGCTTCCTGCTACTGAAACCTTGAGTGTGTCACTTAAGTCAGTTTATTCATTGGACCATCATCACTATGAAAAATGGAATCTAAAATTCACAGACCTGAAACTAATGGCCTAAGAGCAAGGCTCTCAATTTCTGGCATCGAAGCCGATACCCATTTCCCCTCTCGTGACTCATATTTCAGTTTGAGGAATCCTTCATTAAATAGTGAACAGATCCCTGCTTACCCATCTCCCAGTTTAAATGAATGAGTATGGTAATTTAATTTAACCAATAAACATGGGTGGGAGAGAAATATAAATGTGAAATAACAATCTTGTATAATAGATTTTATAGACACACCTGGACTCTTGCTTCAGTTCTCTTTCAGGCATGTACTAAGTTCTCAGAGCTTGGTTTGCACAACACCTCCTCCAAGAAGCCTTCCTGAGCTCCTAAGCTGAGGTTGAATTAGTTTTTCTATTTGTACTCCTACACCTCCCAACACTCTGCTCACCAGAGTTTATACAACACTGGCTATAATCACTGGTGTACTTGTCTGTCATCGACAGTAGACCGTTAGTTTGTTCAATGCAGAGAATTCATTGCTATTAATAGATCCCCAAAGTTTTCATGTCTCCTAGTGCATAGTATCAACACAAGTTCACAAAATATTGAAAATAAACACATATGGATCAATCAAGAAATTGACCAACAGGTTAAAAGAAGGCAGGTTAAACACAGTATAGGAAATCAGCACAGTAAGGCCATCAAAAAATGTAAGAATAGCTCTGCTTCAGCAAACTCCTCCAGACTTTTATACCCAGAAAAATCTAGAAAGAAACTACTCAGTTTCAGCATAGATGCAAGTAAGTTGTGGATTAATTTTGTCTTAATGATTGGCAGTCATTTATAGAAAGACTAAACAAAAAAGATTTTTCAGTGGCCTGAAAAAACAGCTGAATGCAGAACTGAGCTGTTTTGGTTTCACATAAACCATCCTGTAATTTTGGTTCACACAATATTCCTTCTCTTGTGTTGTGTGTATTTAATTCAAACATGAAGATCCCAAGACGGGTTGGGGAAAAAACAGTTTTTGACACCTTTCCCCTTGAACTCATAAATCATCCATGGTTTAATGAACACTCCAGCCACAAGTTATATACCTTATCCTTGCTTTTCTCAATCTCCCAAAGGTTAACAGCATCACTCCCAGTCAGAAAGTTTCCACTAGAACTTTTCACATGTCTTCCAACTTCAGAATGACCAAGTGTATCTCAGGTACTTGAGGAAAAGCTGAAGAGGCAGTGCCTCAATTACTATGTGGTCTCACCTAGCAGCAGTGAACCAAGAGGCAGCAGAAGTCCAATGCTGGTATTGAGTGAATGATGAAATAATTTGAAACCCTCCCATGCCATTCATCTAATAATTTAACACAACTATGATAGGATCATACCAATAGTAATTTTATAAATCTGCTTCTTATTCATTTGCATTAGGATTTTATGGCATCCTGGGTCATTCAATGATTTTTTTTTTTTTTTTTTTTTAAGTTTTAAGAAGCTGAGCAAATGGTTTTAAATGGAGAGCAATGTCAGGTCTCATTTTATTTTAGTTGCCCATCATTGGCAGATTTCCTAATAGGGTTTTTACTGTTAGCTATTGACAAAATTTGTAGTTAGACCCCTTTTCTAGGGAGGCAAACATTTCTGTGTGGTTGAAAGCCCTGGAGATACTCTAGTGACTAACACAGAGGTCATAATAATGTAAACCCACACGACAGTTTCTAATACAGACAAATGCCTCTTGTGAACTAAAATAAAATCTTAAGGCTCTGCCCTCCCACTCCTCAGGCTGACTGAATGGACCCCTTCTTGGCCAAGGGAATATACTAAAACTAAATTGCCTGCCACAAGGAGGATGGTCAGACATGCCTCATCATGCCCCCCTCCCTTCTGAGAGACATCCTCTGTAACTCATGAACAGGCCTAAGCATATGCAAGACAAACCTACAGGTCCCCAATTTGCATAACAAATATATGTCCCTATGTCCAGGTGGAGTGTCGCTGATTAACAGCTCCTTATCTTAAAACATTCCAAGCCTTGAGACAAAGCTTCATGTCTTTAACCAATTACAAGTCAAAGAATCTTTAAACCTACCCAACTTGTAAACCCCATCCCCCACATCCCTTTTGAGATGGCCCACCTTTTCGGGCCAAACCAAATGTATGCCTTCCATGTATTGATTTATGACTTTACCTGTAGCCCCTGTCTCCCTGAAATGTATAAAACCAAACTGTAACCCAACCATAGCAAGTCCACTTGCTCAAGACTTCTTGTGTTTGGCTCTGGGTCATGGTCCTTAAATTTGGCTCAGAGTAAATCTCTTCCAAATTATTTTTTTACAGAGTTTGGATTTTTTTCCATTAACACTCTGTCTATATTGGATATAGTGATGAGATTTCTTTATCCCTGGGTGCACACATGGGCTTTCACAAAATATGAACTTTCCAGAGCCTCTCTAGAAATACATAGAAGCAGCAATCAAATTAATAGGCTAAAAGTATAATAAAAGTACTTAACCATTAAATGCAAAAGCCTTAGCAAAGCAAAAATGGAATTCTGTTTAACACTGGATAGGAATAACAAAAGTGAAGATTTTTACCCTTTTTGGAGAAAAATAATGACAAGGACAGGAAACATACATACATATATTTTTATTAGTGACAGAGTGAATTTGAGTATAAAAAGTAGGAAATAAATGAATTATCAGTTGAATGATATTTTGTGCTCTGACCTAAGCAATGGGATGCATTTATTAACGATTGAGCTGAGGTAATGATAGCCTGTGTTAGACTGGGTAATTAAAGTCTGAGTTAGAAGCAGTGTAGGAATATAGCAGTGTAGGAAAACAGCATAGTAACTCTATTCCAAAGAGCACTAACAAGAGCTGCTACAAAGCCAGTCAGAAGACTGGGTTCTCGTGCTGCCCTAGTGACATTTCCTCACTGGGAGTCCTTGTGCCCTTACAAAAGTTATTTATGGAATCTTATACATTTTCAAGTTCCCAAATTCTGTTGTCCAAGTGAAGTGTATTATTTGTCTGGGTTCTAGAGAATAGCATGTTTTTTTGGTTCAAAAGATAATTGAGAATAATTAACAATAATAATCATAACTCAACATTTACCAAGAACATACTTGTATCAGAAACTTCTCTCTACTACAGGTTTGTCCTCTCATCTAATCTACACAACATCCTGATGATGAGGGCACCACAAGGAGGCCCATCTTATTCAGAATTAGGTCACAAGTTCATCCCTTAACTATTTACTAAATATCATTATGATTAGTAGGAAACCCCTAGAGAGAAACGTGGGATGGCTAGATAATTCCAAAGAGACTCTGCTTTTCTAAAGAGTTTACTTCTTTCTTAGTATTTAGCCTCAATAACCTTAATACGCATGATTTAAACTAATTACATAGTGAAATCCCACAGGAAGAATTAAAATACTTAGCGAAACCCCAAGGGGAAAGTTATGTTATAGAAGGAGCATGCCCATTAAATGAATCACAAGAAACAACCCCTCCTGCATTTCACATTTAAGAAAACTCAAGCCTAGAGAAGAGAAGTATATTTTCTAAGGTCAAGAATTCAGCAAATGGTGGAGCTGGGATTTAAGCCAGAGCCCGTTGGTAGAACCACCCTATAATTCACAAGGCTAGTGGATGTAGGCATTGTGCATGCACTTCAAACAGATAGAAGCAATTTCTTTTGTTAGCAAAGTCAGGAAACAGAATGTTTGTAAAACAGAATTACATATGTTTAAGCAAAAACATAAATACAGAAAAAGGTGTGAATAAAAGTAGGGAAGGAACATTGGCAAATTCATCAATTCTTTGCAAAGATAATTTTGTGGATTTATATAATAGCTCATGTCTTGATGAATAAGTAAAAGTAGTAACTAATTCCTGGGTGCCAGGTTTATAAAATGCTAAATTTGTAGGATATTTGTTAAAAAGATTAGGATTCAATGACCAATTTCAATGAAGCCTGAAAAAATTGAAGTGTAATTCCTCCATTGATCTTTTCCATTAGTCACACATATTCCCAGTCAAACTGAAGCATTTTTCTGCTTCGAAGAAAAATTAGTTTTCAACTTTCTGAAAAATCTAGAGTGGAGTCAACAGCATAGGTCAACAAATCTTTGGGTAACTTGACCAACCTGGATTGCAAAATTCCCCACATTTGGGACAGGCTTCCCTCCCCTCCAGGCCTTTTTTGTATGTTGACTTCTTACACAATTCATTTTTATCGCCATAACCTTTGATTGACTCATTGCCACAGAGTACACAGGGCCAGTTTTAGGGTCCCAATATATTCTTTGCCTCACTTCCCACTGGGACCCTGCAAGAAATTTTCCAGGTGTTGATAGATCAGACTGGAAGTGATATATACATTCTTACGTTTCAGCTGTTTAAACATGGGTACATATATATTTGATTTGAAAAATTGATTATAATTCATTTTTGCTTCACCTTTTTAAAATTAATTCCTGATAATCAAGGCTGGTGACATGTCTGCTTTTAACTATTTCATATTTGGTAAAAACTAGTAAAATATGAATTCTTTTGTTGCTTCCTTTCTGTTTTAATGAGCAAATGTCCCTGCTGCTTTCAAAGATTACTTGTCATGTGAACATCATGGTGGTTTTCCAGGATTTTGTTTCCGAAATTACTTTCTTTGTATCCTTTTCAATTACGTCCATCATTCTCGTCAACATACAAACAAGTTCTAACAACCACCTTTTAAAAATCCTCACTTGGCCAGGCGCAGTGGCTCACGCCTGTAATCCTAGCACTCTGGGAGGCCGAGGCGGGCGGATTGCTCAAGGTCAGGAGTTCAAAACCAGCCTGAGCGAGACCCCATCTCTACTATAAAAATAGAAAGAAATTAATTGGCCAACTAATATATATATAAAAAAAAAAAAAATTAGCCGGGCATGGTGGCGCATGCCTGTAGTCCCGGCTACTCGGGAGGCTGAGGCAGCAGGATTGCTCGAGCTCAGGAGTTTGAGGTTGCTGTGAGCTAGGCTGACGCCACGGCACTCACTCTAGCCTGGGCAACAAAGCGAGACTCTGTCTCAAAAAAAAAAAAATAAAAAAAAATAAATAAAAATCCTCACTTGACACCAAATATTATAAATAGTAATTCTGCACCACTTCTCACCCCCCAAGTCATAGAAAAGTTGGAAAAATCATTATTAATATTCTTTTCCTATTCTTATTCATTTCATATCCACTCTTCATATTTTATTTTAAAGCAATTTGAAACTAATAGAACATTTCAAGAACAGTACAAAGAACTCACAAATCTCTATCACAATCTCCCCAATTGTTTATATTTTACCACATATGGTCCATGTCTCTTTTTGAATACATATAACATTTATTTCATAATTATTATTATTTTCCTGAACAACTTATCAGTAACTTGCAGATATGATATCCATTTCTCCTTAAATACTTCATTGTATACTTTCCAAAAACAAGGACAGTCTCCACCATAACTTCTATGCAAGCATCCAAAACAGGAAATCTATGCTGATGCTTCATTACCATCCAAACCTCAAATCCAACTGTCCCAACTAGGTTTCTTTTCCCTTTCCAGTCCAGGATGCCATCCAGAATCACGCACTGCATTTAGTTCTGATGTCTCCATAGTCTCCTTCCATCTGGAAGAGTTCTTTGGCCTTTCCCTTCCTTTTATGTCCTTGGTGGTTTAACGAGTCAAGATCTTTGATTCTGCAGGATACACCCCAGCCCAGGTCTGCCCAAGGTCTCCCCAGGTCCACACAGGATGACATATTCTCAATACGAGTGCTGCAAAAATCATTCTGTATACTTCTCAGGGAATAGGGGGGCTAATAAGGATGATCCTTCCCACAAGAGGTGATATAAACATCTGGTTGGTGTATGTCAGGTTTTTCTACATTAAATCACCATTTTCCCCTTTGTATATGATAAGTATTTTGTAGAAGATACACCACATCTAAATCTATGGTTGTGTATGATGGCTTTGTAACATGTCAACCTGGCTTGACTGAACTACATTTCCCAGAGTGTTTCTAGCTAGGCTGGGGCACACAGGAGATTCTTGTGGTGAATTAAGAGGGTGGAGGTGAAGCAGCAGCCATGCTGTAGCTCTTGCACGTTGGCATTTAGCCATTGTCCTACCTGCGCACCTGTGCAACTGCACACCTTTCCCTGAACCCCTTTTGAGCTTCTCTGACTTCTGGGCCAGGAGAGGGGCCCTGACTTCTGCAGGAAAGCCAAACCCTCAAAGCCAGAAACAACAAAAACGGACACAGGTTTCAATCCATCATTGTGGTCTGCAATTTACACTTGTGGGTTTCAGCTTGCTCTCCACTCCACCCAAGCCCAATTTACATCTATTTTCTTACACTTTGGTCTTTAAAGCTTCTATATCACAGACACAACAGCCAGCTGATCTGCTTAACTGGCTTACACAATTGCAGAAGGCCAAATGCCTGTAAGAAATCATATATGTATATGTGTATATATATTTGTATATGTGCAATCTCCTCGTTCTCTTCTTTCTGCTTGGACCGTGTCTGATATACTCCTGTCCATCAAACCTCCAGTTTAAACCTTAGCATCCATTCATACCTTTCACCTGAATTGATTATGACTATGATGGTTATCAATGGTGAGTTTTCTATAGCCATCATTCCTTCTACATGTGTTTGTTAGAACTCTATTCCAAGGAAGAACTTTCTCTTTTCTCTGATTTGTCTCTTCCTTTATTTATGTGAAATAGATTTACGAATTGATATTTATTTTAATGGATTGTAAACCATGATCTATTATTCATTTTGATGCTCAGCTGCTCTCAAAGTTGACCAGTGGGAGTCTCCTTCAATCTGACACAATGTCCCTTTTGACATATCCCTTTATTCTTTTTATACTTACTTTCTTTGTAGCTCAAAAAGATGTTTATGAATCCTTTTGCTCAGTCTCTGATTTAGCCCCAGAATTAGCCATTTTGCCAAAGGAAAAATGTCCCTTTTAGTGGAGAATAGTGTTTAGAAACCAATCCAAAAATCTTGAAATTTCTCTTTGTTTTATACCTTTCTTTTATCCTCTCCATTATAAACTGTGTATCAGTTTTCTATTGCTGCACCAAAAAATCATCACAAACTTATTAACAGTAGCTTGAAACAACACAAATTTATTTTCTCTATGAATCAGGAGTCAGGCACTGCTTAGCACTTGGTGTGTTGCAAGGCTGTAATTAGCTGGGCTGTGATCCCATCTGAGGCTTGGGGTCCTCCTCCAAGCTTCTTCAGATTGTTGGTAGTGTGAACTAAAATAAAATTGTAAGGCTCCCCCCTCACCAGATGACTAAATAGACCCCCTCATCGCCAAAGGAATATCCTAAAACTAAATTGTCTGCCAGGAGAAGGAAGGTCAGACCTGCCTCATCATGTCCCCCTCCCTTCTTGGGGACATCCTTTGTAACCCATTAACAGCCCTAAGAGTATGCAAGACAAACCTGCAAGACCTCAGTTTACACAACAAATCCATGTCTGGTGGCTTATCTCTGATAATAGCTCCTTATGTTAAAACATTCCAAGAGCCTTTAGACAAAGCTTCATGTCTTTAACCAATTATAAGCCAAAGAATCTTAAAAACTCCCTATAACCTGTAAGCCACCCCCACTTCGAGATGGCCCATCTTTTGGTGCCAAACCAATGTATACCTCCCACATATTGATTTATGACTTTACCTGTAACCCTTGTCTCCCTGAAATGTATAATACCAAACTGTAACCTAAACCACATCAAGTCTACTTGCTTGAGGCTTCTTGGGAGTGGCTCTGGGTCATGGTCCTCAAATTTGGCTCGGAATAAACTTCTTTCAAATATTTCAGAGTTCGGATATTTCCATCCACAGTAGAATTCAGAACTTCATGGTTGTAGGGCTGAAGTCCCCAGTCATTTGAGGGTGGCTCTTAGCACCTGGAGGCCGCCCTCAGATACTGGCCACATGGCCTTCTTACAATAGGGCCACTTACTTCTTCAAAGCCAGCAGAAAACTTTCACTCCATCATGCTATAAGGAAATCTGATACAATATACTGTAATCATGGGAGTGACTATCCCAACATAGTCGCAGGTATTATTCATACTCAAGGGCAGGAGATTATACAGGGCATGTACACCAGGGGCAGGAATCTTAGGGGCCATTGTAGACTTGTGTCTACCACAAACCATCAGCAATTTCTGTGTGTTCTGCTTCCAATATATGTCCAAATCTGGACCCTTCTCTGCATTTCCACTGCCACCGTCCTAGCCCACACCACTGCCATCTCTTCCCTTTAATCTAATAGTTTCCCACTCTCCCTCTCTCCACTTTTGCCTCCCTATACCATCATCCAAGACTAGCCAGAATGAGATGATGCTATTGACCTTCTTAAAAATCTTCCACAATATCTTATTAAAAACTAAATCCACACTTCTTCCAGCAGCTGAAAAGCCTCTACATTGTCAACCCCTGCCTATCTCTTGTATCATCCTCCTTTTGTTCCCTGGGCACCAGTGACCATAACCTATATATTTTTCTATTTCTAAGATAAGCCAAATGTGTTCCCTCCCTATGCCTCTGCACATGATCTGAAACACTTGGCACTTTCTCTGAATAAATTTCTTTGGCTATTTGAGTCTCAGTTCATGTATCATGTCTCTAGAAAAGTCCTTCTGTTGATGTAAAGGTACAGCCATTTAGTTCAGTCATTCTGAATAGCATTAGTCTGTTCATTTTCTGCATAGTGTTTATCAGAAACTACATTGTTTATCTACTTACTTATACATTATTGCCTGCCCTGAGTAGAATGTTAGCTCCATGAGGCCTGGAACCATGTCTATTTCAATCATTGGCGTATCCCTAGCAGCTAGGATGGTACCATGTTTCTATTAGAGGCTTAATAGATATTATGTACTATATAGAATAATTAAAACTAGAAAAGATGTTATTTAAAAGGACTCCAACTCTAAGGTCATTTTGTAATGTGGAAAACTATATATCCATACATGAGTACACACACATATACTGTCCCTAAATTATTTGTCTGAAAGTAGGGTACTTAAGAATAATATTAAATTATTCTATCTGATAATATGAAAATCCACCTTGGACTCTGGAACGACCTGCAGAAAAAATTTTGCTACCACTTTCCCTTTTGGCAACCTGATATTTTTTGCAACGAACATCTGGCAATTTCTCTCCTATGGTGAATTCATATTCTGCTTCAGAAATTTAGTTTATCACTGGTAGTAACAATAAAAATCCTTATTCCAGAGACTCCACAGGTGGAAGTCTCTTTAACAGCTTTGAATTAATTCTTTTGCCACCGACCACAAACCATATCCTTCAAATGGGATCCTTATCTGATTGGGGACATCTCAGTGGGGCAGATGAAGTGGGCCTCTTGATTGCAGTTCCAGTGTGAGGTCACGGTCGTCAGGGTCCTGTGCCAAACTGGCACAAGGGGAAAGAACATGGTTAATTCACTCTGGATTGATCTTCAAGAACTTTACCTGGGTTGGCTTCCTGTGATCCAAATAATTCCAGTATCCTCCAGGTCTTTCTCTGCAGACCCTCAGAACCTGACTGAAAACAATATTCACAATGACATTTTCTGTCGCCTGATTGCCAAGGTAAACTACTATATACAGCTTACGAAATTTAAGAGCCTCTGGCTAAAGGGCTAAAATGTAACAGGAATGCTTAGGAACCGTTTGTATGCTTGATTTGTTTTACAGTGTTTTTGGTCTTTAGTTTTGATTGGATTGTTTTACCGAAACATGAAGGGCATTTAGAAGGCAAGAAAGTGAATAGGATACATTTGCAACAATATGCCCTAAAGCAACATCTTAATGTCAGAAGTAAATTATAACAACTTACATTACTGATGACATACATTATAATTCAAAGCCAGGGAAACTACATCAAGGTTGTTCTCACTATGATATAAAAAGAGTTTTCTTTGTATCTTTTGCAGCCAGACAAAGACCTTTATTGATGAAAATGGTATCAACAAAAGGTAATAGAAGAAAATACATATCTCCTGTAATGCATGAAAACATATTTTCCTGAAGCTTCCCAATGCCTTTGCATCAATTTCACTGAAAATGTTCTTTATTTCTTAGGCAGCATGGAATGAGTTTCTTCCAGTGTTATATATGTTCCTCCCAAGATGTCAAAAGGAAGCATATCTAGAGTTTGATTTGATCCATTCCTGATGTAAGTATTCAAGTGATAATAGCAGAAGCAGTGATGACAGAAAATAATGCTCATGACTATTAAAATTGTTAGGAGACTGAGTAGTTTAGATATATTTGTTTACATAGTCTTTAGCCTTTTTTAAAAAAGAAAAAACAAACTCTTGCATATTCTTTCTTAGATTTTTTTTTTAATTTGAAGAAAGAATAATGCTTGTATTCACATTCAAATTTTTAAAAATCGAATTCCAGGCCTGAATTAGCTCTCAAAGCATTAAAGAAGTAGTTAGACAATTTATGAAACTTTATTATTACTATGAAATATTAACATGAGATGAGGCCATATGTATAGAGGAAAAACATGGAAACATCACAGGCTTGTTGTCCAACAGAAACAATAGCTCGTGTACTTTTTCATTATAGAGTACACAGAGCCTTGAAATCATACCTTTGATAGGCATCGGGATCCATTGTGGTATTCTGCATCAATCAAAATATATTTGGTAATTGAAAAACCTTGATTACTGCAGGTATTTTAGTTTTCTTTTGTGGGGTGTGTGTGTGTGTGTGCACGCACATGCAGATGCTGCTGAATTAGACCAGGCTCTCTGGCATGCCTAAACTGCAGAGGGTGCCCAGGAAAGCAATTTGGCCAGGAGACATTCAGCCATCCTTATGCAGCCTTGGCCCCAGTAGCTGCACACAATGACTTGAAAGCTTAGGGAAATCCAAAAGGCTTTTAATTTCAATGTACTATCCCAACTGTCTTATTGGTTTGCCAACTCTTGCTCATATTCCCAGGTCCCAGAAAAGAATCCAGGATGTCAAAATTGAAAGAAATTTAGAGATCCTTTAGAATATTTGTGGCAAATATTACACCATAGTGGTATGATTTCAGGAGAGAACTAATGATATCCATCATGTCATATATTAAGAATAGATACAATAATTCCTCTCTGAAATATGTCTGTGTGTGTGTTAGTATCATTGGAAAATAGTAGAAAGTCCCTGGGAAACCTAGAAGAGGGAAAATACACTCTTTTCCTTGTCTTCCTGCTGATCTAAGGATGGCCTTACTGAAAGACTTCTTGCCCTCACAGTGAGGGGCTAGGAGAGGGTAACGTTCTTTTGTATCTGGATGATGTGCCTTTGACCATAAACAGACTCAGACCCATGTGTAGGGATGAGGCCACAATTGCATGACTGTTGGAAAGGAAACGTGTTGGTTGGAATCCATAGCACATCTCATGAAATCTCAGGATGGTGCAGCCTCTGAGTCCTTTGAAATGATATTAAGTCAGATAGCATCATCTAAAGGAAAAGGCCAGATTAGAGTCAGGAGGATAGGGGTCTAGCAGTGAATTTGTTAAGACCACCTAATATTTGTAGAACACCTCTACCTTCACATATGCATTTATGATATGGGAAGGTCAGGTATTGTTAAACCATTTTTCTAATGAGGTATCTGAAACCCAAACTTACTGACTTAAGATAATACAGTCAATGAAAGCTAACTTTCCTTTCATATGAATAGTCTTGCATGAAAATACGTTCATCCTAAACCAGAGACACTTATGATGTAAATCAGGGTACAATCCCCTAGAGTTGTAAGGGACTATGAAGTCATCTGAGCCAATGTGTCCAATGTTTACTAGCCTACATATAGACATGGGAGTTTGGGTTATTGTAATGTTGTCCTTTACATTGAGCCACAGTTGGGCTTGACATGGACATGCAGTTGAGCAGCCTAGTGCAATAACCACGGACCCAGGCCTTTCTATCAAAGACATCATCACTGGTCATCATTACTGGTTCTTCCCCTGACATCTGTGTTATAGGCAAGTATAGTCATTATCATGATAAAACTTGCTATACTGGGTTGTATTAATATAAGTGCTATGGTTTGAATACATCCCCCAAATTTCATGTGTTGGAAACTTAATCTTCAATGTCACAATATTGAATAGTGTGCCTTTAAAAGGCGACTGGATCATGGATGAATGAGTTAATGGATTAATGCAGTGGTCCCCAACATTTTTGGCACCAGGGACTGGCTTCATGGAAAACAATTTTTCCACAGATGGGTGGAAGGTGGGGAGGCAGAGCTCAGGCAGTGATGCAAGTGATGGGGAGGGGCTGTAAATACAGATGAAGCTTTGAAGCTTCACTTACTAGCCCACCACTCACCTCCTGCTGTGCCACCTAGTTCCTAAGTTTCATGGAAGACAATTTTTCCACAGATGGATATGGGCGGAACTCAGGCAGCAGTATGGCCTGGTTCCTAACAGACCACGGACAAGTACCAATCCATGGCCCAGGAGTTGAAGACCACAGGATTAATGGGTTATCATAGAAATGGAACTGATGACTTTATAAGCAGAGGAAGAGAGACCTGAACAAGCACACTAGCACACTCAGCCCCAGGACTCCATAGAGTCCTTACCCGGAGAAGGCCTGTACCAGATGCTAAGCCATACCCTTGGACTTCCCAGCCTCTCGAATTGTAAGAAATATTTTTTTTTAATAAATTACCCACTTTCAGGTTATACGCAACAAAAAATGGACTAACACAGTGTAAAATGAGGTCACAGAATTGCAATTGCTTTATCAAGTCTAGAATTCTAAATGGATATTTATAATTATTATAATTATAATTAAAGCAAAGATCACCAAGAAAAAGAAGATAGTGAAATTCCAAACTAGGTTGGCTATTTTAACATTTCTCAGCCCTGTAATTCCCTATAAGAGTGGTAGTAGTCTCTTCATCAGTATTTATGATGAAATTCTTAACATTCATATGTAAATAATGATTGTGTATCCACTAAGAAGAAAATACCTATTACATGTATGTGACATGGCATCTCCTATTTATCCTCAGTCTTTCTCTGTTCATTAAAAGGTGGTCTCACCCCTGTTACAATCTGCCACCCCAAACAGAAAGGGTGAAGACTTAATTTTAAAATCATTTCACCTAAAGCACTGAATTTCTTTACAACCATTTGAAAAATATAACCAGGTTGAGTTTTATTAAGAACATTATTATAAAAAAAATTCCAGTATGGTAAACGAAATTTGCTTTTCCATAGTAACTGATACAAGACCTAATACAGGATCTCATTACATATTAAGTTGCAACGTCTTCAGGATGATCCTATAACTCAGGATCTGTTCAGTTTTACTAAGAAAGAAAATGAATGCATTATGTTGGTATAACACTTTGTAAAGTATGATGCAGTCTTACATGTTATTTGATCTCTACATAATAACTCTGGGAAGACAGGCATATTGAGGCTGATGTTTCAGCTAAGAAAGCCCAAGAGACTTGCCCTGGGCTGCTCTGTTTCTAAGCAAGTAGAAGGGTTTCTACTTAAACCAAGCACCTCTGACCTCAAAGTCCATGCTCTTCATCTCACAGCACAATCAACGTCTCTCACACATCATGTTCCTGCCATGGTATCTGTGATTTTCCTCGTTTGGAAGATTTTGTCTGGGAATTGGGTTTTTATTACGTGGTTTTGAATATGCTATAGGTCACTGTGTTCTCTGTAACTTCGCTGATTCTAATTGTAAAATGTCTGGTGCCATAGTGGCTTTAAAGATACCATTATCCCTATCATTCAAAACCAGGGAAATAAAAGGGTTTTTCTGTTTCATTACATGCATAAAAAGCAGAAGATAGTCTTTTTGCCAAAGAAGTTGGCTACATGTAAATCTAATTAGAAAATAACTATAGCTTGAATTTAGTGAGTAATATTTTTTCTTTAATTGCTCTGGTTTTTGTTTATAACTGTTGAAACATAGCACATGACTATTTGTTTTCTGCTTAGCTAGTAAGGACTTGGAACTTCTGCTTTCTTTCTGTGCTAACTTAGATGGACATATTATAGTTGATGCTGTTAGCCAGTCATCTGAAAAGGTTATGATATTTTCATTCATTCATCTCCTAGTCTTTGACTTCCTTTTCTGGAACCTGAATTCCCTCCCTTCACCCCCATCCCCCCCAAAAAAAATCAGTGAAGATTCAGGTATATTCAGATATATGAGTTTTGTATTTCCCCTTCCTATCTCTTGTCATTGATTTCTATGTCAGTAATAATCAAATATATTTGTATTCTGGAAATTATATGCAACGAATTTCTACTGAGAATGAACAAGCATTAAATTTGATAAAGAGTCCTCTGAAGTGCCTCATTTTCACCTGTCTGGGCTTCTCTGTCTGTGCAATGATTGGGGAGACATGGGGAGATGGAGATTTTTAAAGTGATGCTGATGGAGGAACATAAAGATGATTCATTTAGCCAGATCAGAGTCCACATGTAGACTGAATAAACTTTCTGATATCTCCATGGGCATAGCTCTAATTCCTTGTCCAATTTTTTATTTATTTATTTATTTAAACCAGTGTAGGTCCATGTAATCCTAAGCAAAGTACCAATGTGTTTTGGGAAATGGTTATGGATAATGAAATGTGCAGTTGTACAGGTTTGTACTGATTAGGGGGGGAAAACACCCTGTAAACTCATTAGGAAGTATTTGTAAGACAGGCACGGGTTCCCACCCATGCTCTGACGACATGTTCTGATGCAGTCTGTTTCTATATGGCAATAAAGTCATCACCTCCAGCTGTTTGGTTTTCTTTGTTATTTTAAATAGCTTTCCCACAGGAGGAAGGCTCATCTGATAGAAACACTTAACAAGGTATTTACATGCTGATAAATTTTATTATCCAAATCAAACTCAGAGGCAATGCTCCAATGATCAAAATTATGACCGATTTTAGAAGTTATTTCAAGTTACTATAAAATGTATTATTCTGAGTATTTATCACTAGATTCCATGGCAAAAAGTATAATTAATCATTAATTACTACTTTCATTGTGTTTAAAGAACTCTCTTATATGTGTTTCAGTTCATAGTCATAACGTTTCAAGAAAACTTGTTGCACAAAGTGGAATGAGCAGTATGACAGGGATATCACCTGAATCTACATTAGCTGTGCTTTTCTTCCTTGATTTACCAGGTTTTGGTCTGACTACTGTCTTATTATAGATCAGATATTGGTTGTAGTATTTTTGTTCATATATTTATTCAATAAAGTGAATATTCATTATGAACACAAGATTTTTTTCCCTGAAATCTCTACTTTGGTTTTACTCATGTCATCTGATTATGTGGATATACTCAGGACATAGTAGCTAAATCACCAGGCATATTGAAGGGGAACTCCTTTCATTGTAGTAAGACCTTAAACCTACAGTTTCCTGACCACTGGAAAATTCAAAAACATAGCTTCCAAATTTTGGAAAGCTGGTCAGAGACTGAGAAAAATATACCTTAAAGGTTGTATCAGCTGTATTTGTCCAATTCTCCTAAACCACTCTTCCTTAGAATCTACCAGTTACAGCATTCCTGACTTTGTGGTTAATTGAGTGGCAAAAGATTATAAGCAAAAAGATAATCTTAAAAGGCAAGTAAAGGTTTTTCTTCATAGACCTCTTTTTTCAGTTAACTAAAAGTGAACCCTTTTAATCCATTTTCTAACTATTTATTGAGCCACAAAGGCTAAACACAAAAGTCAACCCCTCACACACACATTCTTGTCCTCTTTGGTGAAAACATGAGTACATGTGAGTGTGTATGTACACATATTTTTTAGAATGTACCTAAAATTTATTAGGTTTTATGAAAGTAATGCATGCACATAATTTTAAAGGATAAACTGTACTCTTAAGTTTACATTAAGAACTAGCAGTATCTGCCTCTTTCCCAGTCCTGCTCCCCAGAGACTGCCATTTTCTACTCTTTGGATATGTTTTCTGTTATTTATGTGTTTCTGCTAAAATATATTTTTAAAATTGAAATTCCTTATTTTGTCAATTTTATACTATTTGTATAGGTTTGTTAAGGTAAAAATAATGTATAATAAATCATACATATTTAGACTTTACAATTGGATGCATTTTGACATCCCATGAAATACACACCCCCATGAGATGATTACCTCAACCAAGATAATGAACATTCCATCATTCCCATCACCCCAAACGTTTTCTCATGCTTCTTTCAAATCCATCCTTCTCTCGTGACTTCCCCAACCCCCAGGGCTCTAGGCAACTATTAGTCTACTTTCTGTTACTACAAATGAGTTTGTTGTTTCTAGAAATTTATATAAATTAAATCATGTGTAAATTTGTTTAATCTGGCTTTTTTCACTCAGCATAATCATTTTGATATTCATCCATGTTGCATTTGAATCAACAGTTTATTCCTTTTTATGGATGAGAATTATTCCATCGTAAGGATATATCACTGTGTATCTGATTATTTATTGATGGACATTTAACTATAAACGAAGCTGCTATGAGCATTCATTAGATATTATCTTTTGACTTCTTACTTGGCAGCTAAGGATTTGGCTCTCTTACACAATTATTTCCATTCATTGTTTTCTCTCTCCAACAAAGTTCATTTATATATCATGTTTTGAAGTTATTTTAATACTCAGTATTTCCATTTATTTTTATAATGCAATATCGTTCATTGTTGACCCCAATAGTAGGGATGATTAATTTTACTTTCTCATATAACTTTCACTAATAGTTGCCTCACATTTTCCAACTGTTTATTCTTATGTAGACCTATAATTATTGCCAACCATCTGTTAGCCACTCGCCACCATTTTGCAAATGGCAGAATGTACTGTCTGCTCCATAATTTCTGTTTCCTTACTGAGCACGAAGGGCCTGGAGCTTTGTCTGCCCTGAGCCACGCTGGGTACTGCTCTCCTGGGCAGTTGCAGAGCGGCACTCCTATTGCTCTCTTGTTCTGAGAATTTCCTTTGCTTCCCTTCTGAGTCAGGACCCTATTTCTCATGCCTTTCTCTTTTGCCTCTATTTTGGAGAGACACATTCTTCATTATATTCTTGAGATAAGAACACAGGGAAAAGGGTGAATATTTAATTTTTTGTACATCTGAAAAATTCTTTCTTTCATCCAGTTTCTCTGGGAGAGAATTTTTGGTTGAAAGTTATTTTTACTCAGCATTGTCAAAGCATCGCCCATTGCTTTCTAACTTCCAATGCTGTCAATGAGATGACCACTCTATATTCCTTGTGTGTATGACCAATTTTTTTTTCCATCTATAATATTTTTAGCATCTTTTCCTTATTCTTCATGTTCCAAAATTTTGGAATGATTTACATTGCTAGATTCATTTTTCTGAGAATCCCTTTAATCAACAGAAATGTATCCTTTGTTTCTAAAAAATTATCTGGTATTATTTACTTGGTAATTGGACCCTGCCTCACAAATATTAATACAAAGAATTATACTCTTTTCCTTTTTTCTCTCTTTTGGAACTTCTACTAGTAGCATATTAGGTCATTATTGACCTTGTGAAATTGCTGCTATTTGCTTATTTGATCTAAAAAAATGGCAGTTTCATATGGTTCAATCTAATACATCTATTCATAAATAAATATTTTTGTGTATATATATATATATTTTATTGTGTATGCATTGTTTTCTATGTTTTTTCTTAGTGTTTATTGAATTTGAGCCCTATCTTTGATCCTAGACGCTTTCCTAAATGTCTTATCATCCTAGACTGAACATCTAACCGCATTATAGATGGAGCACCTACAAACTAAGTGTACACTCTGTGTGCTTAGGAATGACTTGAAAATAGATGAACTTTGATGTAGAGACCTGATGTGTAAATGCAGCTATTTCATTAGTAAAATCCTACATTTTAGTCTTGGTTAACGTCTTTGACACTCTACTGAGAAGGATCTTTTAGTCTCTGTCTTTGGTTGTATAGGCCTGGCTGCTGGCCCTCTGAAAAGGAGTTTGGGATCTTACCATTCTGTATGCACATTTTTACTCAACTCCCTGTTTTTAAATATAGTTCTATCCACTGTTTTCTACTGTGTCAAGTGTTCCCAAATCCAGAGACTGGTTTGATCAGTTTATGCATAGAGTCAAACTCTAGTCTCCTGCAAGGGTGGAGAGGGGGGGTCACTGGGCCATCTGGGGTGCAGTTGGGATCATGAAGGTCCAATTGTCCCCTGTGTGGGCTTTCATCCCAAGTTGGGCATGACTACGTCTACTGTAGGTCTTTGTAGAACTCAAGCGAATATCACCATTACATGGGAAGAATTTCTTCATAGGGCCCTAGGCAGATAGTTAAGAGATAGTAGGATAATAGGGATCTTTTGATTTGTGGATTTTTGCACATGAAGCTATTTTACTACAATTCCAATGTACCTTTGTGGGAGACACTGGCACTTGGGTACACCCCTTTGTATCTCTGTTCAGGGATTATTTTGGGAACCATTTGTTGGTACAAGTGTGAAAGCAATGTTGAACCAAGTCTGGTTTGTCATCCTCCCCAGTTTTCAAAGGCAGGCTAACTTTGGTCTGACTCTTGGTCACCCAGCTTTGTACTCCAGTCACCTTGTTTTGGAGTACCCAGGGACAAATTCTGAGACCTACTGCCATTGCAGTCTTCTGAGGGCCTGTGATTGACTATGTGTTTATATATATCTCTGCAGTCATGTAGGATTTAGTGTCTACTCCTCTTTACTTTCTGTCATTCTAAATTTTATTGGCATTTCTCCTTAATTAACTGTTTTCTCCACTTCTGATCACTTTGCTGTCATGAATTTATAACTTTTTCTTTTCTTTACCTTTATTTTGGTAGAACTTGAAGTGGAAGCTTGTGCCCTCTGCCATGTTTATCCAGTGGTCTCAGATCTTATACTTTAAAATAATTTTGTATTATTGTATACATATAATAAAATTCATCCATTCTAAGTGTACAATTTGATAGCATTTTTTTGATCTCACAGATATATCAAATACTCTATGTCTAATAGTCAAATGCATAATCATCATAATTACATATGTCTTTTTCTACATTTAACTCATACAAATAAATATATACATTCTTCCTGGTAAGAGTTGCAGAGAAGTTATGTGGCCTTAAAACTTAAAAAAAAAAAAAAAATTGCAGACTTTTTGGCATAGATTTAGATGAAACTAAGTTGGAGACCAATACAGTTGGCAATATAGTTAACTACATTGGCCAATAGCAGAGCTCATTTTTATGGTCAGGCAAGCAAGACAAAAAATAGAAGAAAATGCTGTACTATACTATTCAATAATTCTTAACTGATTCCTATAATTTTTTTCAAAAAAATAAAAGGCAAGTGGAAAATAAATGCACTAGTTTTCCTGAAGACAGAGAAGAGGAAAATGAGCAAAATTGAGATTTGACCAAGTGATATCTGCCCAAAGTGGCACAAAGGACTGTGTAAAAACATCAGGGAGGCTAAATATTTGTGGCAGATGCTCTGGTAACGGCTGCTAATAAAGCATGCCAGGCACTGAGCGCATCTGATGCATTTCTCACAAGCAGTCCACTGTTTGGAAATATTGGAGGAGAGGAGTCTATAATAAATCTCCCAACATTTCTAAGCACGTGTGTTTCAATTTTATTTTAAATTTTAGGGCATCCGCAGAAGCAAAAACCTTGTGTTTATTTCAGTGATAAAGTCTTTAACAATAGGTCTTCTTGTTGGAACCATAAACATAAACACTTACAGAAGCCAGGCAGGTATATAAATGTGGATATAAGTAAATAGGGAGCAGCAATATGCAGAGTGGCCTAGCCTCCTAAAGGCACCCCAATTTAAAATATGCTAAAATGTATTAACACATGTAATCCTAGCACTCTGGGAGGCCGAGGCAGGCGGATTGCTTGAGGTCAGGAGTTCGAAACCAGCCTGAGCAAGAGTGAGACCCCGTCCCTACTATAAATAGAAAGAAATTACTTGGGCAACTAATATATATAGAAAAAATTAGCCACGCATGGTGGCGCATGCCTGTAGTCCTAGCTACTTGGGAGGCTGAGGCAGAAGGATTGCTTGAGCCCAGGAGTTTGAGGTTGCTGTGAGCTAGGCTGACACCACGACACTCACTGTAGCCTGGGCAAGAAAGTGAGACTCTGCCTCAAAAAAAAAATTAAATTAAAATTAAATTAAAATGTATTAAAATAACCAAAAAGAAATTAAAAATAGACGAGTTAAAAACAGAAAATTAAATAAATAACATAAAGTAGACCCAAGTTTTAGGTGCTTATTATTGACTGCAGACCACCAGTTTAACTTCTGGTTTAGGAAACGGTTGGTGAGTTCTCAGATGCTCATAGTCCATAGGGGCAGCAAATTGCATCTTCCACCTAATTTTCCACTAAAAATTTACTTAACTTTCATATTTGGTCTTTCTCTTGCTTTTATTTTCCTTGCTCAAAAAATGTTTCTCCCTTTTCCTACATCTCCAGTGTTCACTCCCTGTGCCTTTGTCCCTTTCTCCTCTCCTCTTCTGTTTACCGTGTTCCTCCTTAACTCACCAAGGTGTGCGTGGCATGAAGTGTTTTGCACATAACCATTCTTATAAAGGTCGAATCAAGTCGAACCCCCCTAATCGGCTCACTTCCCCTGTTAGGAGCCTGTGTGGGCTCCTCCTTACCTGCAGCACAAGGACCATGTCACTCAGCCTGCCCTGCAGGGTCCCCCATGGCCCCTGCTTGCTGTGCCAGCCTCACCTCTCAGGACAGTAGCCCTTCTGGTGTCCCAGGGCCTCAGGGCCCCCGCAGAGCATGAGCCTGCAATGCAGACTGCCTGCTGTCCACCTGCCTGTGTTCCTTCACTTCGCCTGGAATATGCCTTGAATATCATAGGTGCTTAATAAACACAACGTAAATGCAAATTTCATATTGTCCCTTTGAAAGCAAATGATTTGAAGTATTACTATTTCTCGATTTAATATTTTAAAGCCAATGAAGTCACATTTTGCTTGTGATTCATTTGTTTTTCTCGTTAACAACATAAAAATAAAGCCTTTTTTACAAGTCTGAAAGGCATCCTTGTCTGCATTTCCATGCCCTGTTGCTTTATCGGTCCGATCTGACAGATGGCACTAGGTGTTTGATTCTGGCGTGTGATTGTTGGACATGAATAAGAAACAAGAAGTGAGATAGACTTCCAAGTGCAGAAATTGTTGACTAGTAGACCATAGTTCACCTTCACTGCTAACAGCATTTGCTGCCAATGTTTTAATCATTCTGGGCTCTTCTTCATTACATGAATTTGCTATATAAATTCTTATTTTTTCATTCACACAATATACTCTTTCTTTCCCCGGGTTCTCTGAATAAAATCTTGCAAAGGCAGTACACAGACATTTCTCTGCCATTTTCAAAGGGCATTGTTTGCCCAAGAACTCCACAATTTAGACACTAATGAAATATGAAATATGCCACATTATACGTTGAAAATGAATTAAGTCAATGTCAAATATGGAGAATGAGTGTTCAGGGAATTTCAAGGTTTTTATTCAAATTTTATGCTTACTTCATAGAATCTCTTTCTGTGTTTATATGTCCTGGTGTTTTTTCATAGACATAAATGTAAAAAGAACAATTTAGATTGTTTAAAAAAAATCTAAAATCTGATTTATCTTTGAGACATACTTCAGAACACAAACCAATTTTGCTATAGTAATACCATGTCAATATTTTTTGACAGAAGACAAATGTTGTTATTATTTCACCATTTCTTACCTTTGTAAAAGTTTAGAATTTTACAAAATGACTCTTCTTTACATGTCAAAATAGTAAGTTGATGAAAAAAAAAAAACTGAAGGAATTTTTACATCTCATGGCAATGATGGATAATTCAGGTGTGTTGCATTATAAATGGGGCAAAAAACATATTGACATTTTTTAAAGCAAATACAATTTTAATGGAGAAATGTATCTTTTAACCAAAACCACGGATAACTTTTTCTTAAAAAAAGCTTACTTTGACTTGTTTCATTTCCAGTTTGATTGGATATTCTCCATGACAGGAGATTGAAATTAGGCCTGTCTTAAAGTCATCAGTCTCTATCGAGTGGTTCGTTTTCTGGTACATAAAATAAATAGTGGGGAAGTTAGCACTCAGTAACATTGTGAAAGAGATAAGACTCCACTTGTCCATCTTTCCCTTTCTAAGTTCTTTTCTATACTTTCTTTCCTATTACCCACTTCCCAGCACCCAGGCATAATCACTCTATGTTCTTATGCTATTTCAGCCTTTTCATAGAGGAAAACTGATAAATTCTTTCAGGGCAGGTACTTTGAAATTTCTTATGCTACAATGATCATCAGGAGATGATAACTTAATAAAAGAGCCTAAGAGGAAAGACGATGAAAACAACACATTAATCAGTAATTGTAGAACTTCAAGAAATAGTTTGGGAAGAACCTTCCCAGAACTCTAATCTCAAAATATATTGGCCAGACACGGTGGCTCATGCCTGTAATCCTAGCACTCTGGGAGGCCAAGGTGGGAGGATCACTCAAAGTCAGGAGTTCAAAACCAGCCTGAGCAAGAGTGAGACCCTGTCTCTACTATAAATAGAAAGAAATTAATTGCTCAACTAAAAATATATAGAAAAAATTAGCCGGACATGGTGGCACATGGCTGTAGTCCCAGCTACTTGGGAGGCTGAGGCAGAAGGATTGCTTGAGCCCAGGAGTTTGAGGTTGCTGTGAGCTAGGCTGATGTCATGGCACTGTAGCCCGGGCAATAGAGTGAGACTCTGTATCAAAAATTTCTCAAAAATTTGAGACTCTGTATCAAAAATAAATAAATAAACAAACAAACAAACAAATGACTGGTCTCTTTCTGTGAGGCAGTGTTTTATGCACTTTATGAGGGAACCATAGCATTGAATCCGTATAGTATATGTGATCTGGAGCTTGTGACCAGGAAACCTAGCCCAGCTTTGGTTTTTTGAGTCTTTTCGTTGGAGTGCTCTCAGTATTTATTCACTTTTTCCAGGAGGCTATTACACCTAGTAGTTCTGTCCTGCTTCCGTTCATGCACCCATTCCTGGTACTGTCTTCCTCAATATCTTTAAAGGGCAAGAACATATTCTGTAGAATTTTTTCTTACCTTTATATAAGAAGTTTTCCAAAATAACTAGCCCTCTCAATTCCTTCTGTAAAACAAACCGATTCCCATGGAACACTTAGCTCCCTGGTTAATCCCCAGAACAACCATAAAATTATTTTTCCACTAGTTTAGTTGTTTGTTCCCAAACCTTTGGTTTCAGTCAAAATTGTTATTGTAATTATATAACTTAATTAAATAAGCAAACTATAAAAAATAACTAAAATAAAATACTATGCAAACATGAAAGTAAAAAGAAAGTTCGTTGTGCCTATAAAAAATACATTGAATGCTTTGCAAAGAGTCAATAATTATTAGTCACAAACTAATTGAATTGGAATAGAGAAGGTAAAAATAATTCACAAAAATTAAAATAATTTTAGAACTAGATTGCTTTGCAAATTTCTTTAGGTTTTTGTTTATTTGTTTGCTTGTTGCATCATAAAGAAGTGAAACTGGAAATTGTGAACAATACATTATGGATATGGTTTACATAAGAAATAGAACTCTAAGGCAGGGCATGGTGGCTCATGGCTGTAATTCTAGTGACTTGGGAGACCAAGACCAAAGGATGGCTTGAGACCAGGAGTTCAAGACCAGCTTGGGCAACACAGTGAGACACTGACTCTAAAGAAAAAAAAAAAAATAGCCATTAGCAGGTGTGGTGGCATGCAGCTATAGTCCTAGTGACTTGGAAAGCTGAGGCAGGAGGATCCCTTGAACCCAGGAGTTTGAGGCTGCAGTGAGCTATTAATATGATGATACCATTACACTCCAGCGTGGGCAACAAAGTGAGACTCTGTCTCTAAAACAAATAAATAGAACTATGGAACTCTAATCATGGACCCATAGATATAAAGAAGTCCTTTGTCAAATAATTGCCATGTGAATATGCATTCATTTATATGTTAAATGTTTAGAATTGCTTAAGGTATGCTTGTAACATTCTTATGAGCCCATTTTAATCTTTTATTATTATTAAATGACAAGCTGATTCAATCACCCTGAGAAGAAGGCTTCTTCTACAGAATGACAGTGGAGGAGATTTTTTGACTGGCAAACTAATACCATGTGAAGGCAGAACACATGCTATGAATTTGGGAGTAAAAAAAGGCTATTGATTTAAGAAAAAACTCCACCTTCACTGGCTAAATGGTGCCTGCAATCCTTCATATATAGTACTAGTATTTTTAGAGAAAACATAATATGTAAATACCTTTAGGAAAAAGAATATACAATGTGATTAAGTGATTGAGATTGGGTTTTATAAACGGAAAGGAGAGAAAGCAGACAACTGTTGTTCCTATAGAAGTAATGTCTCCATGGAGGTGTAACAAGTATAAAATTCAGAATGAGGGTTGGTTACTTATATTGGGGTTGAGCTGAATCTTAATTCCTGGTAGATGATGTCAAAGATAGTCAGCATTTATTTTGCATTTATTGAGAATCAGATCATGAAATATGAGCCTGGGAGACCTAGCAACAAGAAGCAGTGGGGGAAACAGGCTCCCACTAGGGACAAATTTCTCCTTCTTCCTTCAACAGCTGGCATGAATGCAAAAGGGAAAAACATTGTGTGCTGACAGTGGTCATTTTATTTGTGAAAGAGAATTAACATTTCAACCTAGAAGGACTTTATGAAACCTGAAATAATTACTCGAGCCATTGCTATAGTCTGAATATCTGTGTCCTTCCAAAATTTGTATGCTGATATCCTGACCTCCAAGGTGATGGTATTGGAGGTGTGGACTTCTGAGAGGTGATGCGATTATGAGACTGGAGCCTTCAGGAATGGGATCAGTGCCCTTATAAAAGAGACACTACAGAGCTAGTTAGCCTCTTCTACCATGTGAGGACACAGCAAGAAGCCACCATCTATAAACCAGGAAATGAGCCCTCTCAAGATACCAGTTCTTAGACTTCCCAGCTTCCAGAGCTGTGAGAAATAAATTTCTGTTGTTTACAATACCCAGCCTATGATATCTTGTTATAACAACCCAAACAGAGTAAGGCCACCATCTACTACTTCAAATCTATACTTCTTTTGTTTGGCAGTTTTCTCATATCTCTTCTAACTAAAACATAAGCTCCATGGGCAAGAAACACATTCCTATGCCTAAAAGAAAGCCTAACATGTTTATAATATTAAGTAAAGGTTATTGAATCATGGCCCAGAATTCTTTCTCTACCTTATTAACCTGTCCTGCCCTTGTTTTCTCTTCTACCCACCTCTTAGTTCTGACAAGGGTCCTCACATCCCTCCATGGTCAATGAAGACGGTCAGAACTAAAGGAGATCTCTCCCCAAGATTATGGTTTTGTTGTTTATCTCACAATTAGTACCCTGCATGGTATTAAACATTATTTTTAGTACCTTTAAATGGAAGGCAATGGAAGAATAGATATGAATAGACCACCATTATCTTAGACCAAGTTTCCCAGAAGCAGACATTTAGAAAAGAATTTGTATACAAATGATTTATTAGGCCACTAAGAGAAACAGGTAAAGGAGTGGGAGATATAGGATAGGGGGACGTGTCATCCAAACCCCAGCTCGATCTCGCAGATCTAGAGATTAAAGACTGCAGTGGATTTTTTTTCCTCCTCCAGGCAAGGAAGAGGATTTTGCATTCTGTCTTTTATTTATCTATTTATTTTTTTGAGACAGAGTCTTGCTCTGTTGCCTGGGCTAGAGTGCCATGGCATCAACCTAGCTCACTGCAACCTCAAACCCCTGGGCTCAAGCTATCCTCCTGCCTCAGCCTCCCAAGTAGCTGGGACTACAGGCATGTCCCACCATGCCTGGCTAATTTTTCTATATATTTTTAGTTGTCCCACTAATTTCTTTCTATTTTTAGTAGCAACAGGGTCTCACTCTTGCTCAGGCTGGTTTCGAACTCCTGACCTGGAGCAATCCTCCCGCCTCAGCTTCCCAGAGTGCTTAGGATTACAGACGTGAGCCACCGCGCCCGGCCTGCATTCTGTCTTCTGTCAGTCATTAGCTATAGGCCTCCCCACGTGCCATGTAAACTCTAAGATGCTCCCAGGAAGGTGGTTCCTAAGATTCCAAGCCTAAGTCTTCTGAAGAATGTTGCAGGTGTGAGCTGTAACAGCTAACAGGTAGAGAGGCTGTGGTATGAATGTTAAAAACCAGCAAGAGGGGTGCAGCGGGGCTGGCAAAACATAAAAGTTATCTCTTAATACCACAAGCCATACTGACCAACAGACACATTCATCACCTTCTGGCCTGGTTGGCGAAGGGGGATCCATGACCATAGAGGATTCTTTGGGGCCCCATCTGATGCTCTCATTCCTATATAGAGTTCTGCCAGTGACTCACGCTTACCATACACTTTCAGGTTTGGGTTCTGCCTCCACAGTCTGTTTTATTGTTAGATCACCACCATTATAGGGAAGACTATTCTGTTGATTACTCTACACTTTTCTTAGCTTAGGCTATGGACATTTTTAATGTTCCCTAAAATAAGTTTCATGTGGTAAAGTGTGAAAATTAAGATGACCCATTAACAACTGTAATGTGCTATAAAGTTTGGATTCCCACTAATTACTATAATCCATCTCCCAGCTTCACACTGAGTACATAAATGAAAAAAAATTATTACTTTTATGTTACTGAAACTAGGACTATTCTCTAACATCTAATATGTAGTTTGAGATGGATTTCTAAAAATGATATGGTAAAGATGCCAATCTTAGCATGACTATACTAACATCTGTTCTACTTTTAATTCTTTTGACATTCTTACTACTATTTATAAAAAGTAATGTTTCTCTGAGAAATGCAACTTTATTTAGTTTTATCTTTCCCTTAGATATAAGCAACAATGGGCCTATAATAACAACCTCATTATATATAATAATAGGCATATATTATATATAACACATACACATAGAAATATGCCTAGAGGTCAGTGTTATAGCAAACAATCAGAACACAAACATGTTTTATCAGAAAAAACTGCTTTAAATGTTATGCTCTACAATGAAATAAAAAATCACAAAGCCCATATATCTTCACTATTCTATTGTCTTTGTATCATAAAATAAAAATTACTTATTCAACAATCTTAATCAACCTCTTCATTAGTAAACTAATATTGTTTGCCAAACTAATCCAGAGAGATTATTAACAAGCATGGGATGAGGAGAAGCTTCTAGAAGCTGACATTTGCGTGTGTTAGAAAGGCAACAGAAACACTAACTGAATACCCTGATGGACATGTAGTCTTGCTGTACACTCTAATAGAAAAATGCTTATAATGAACTAAGGATGACATTATATTCACTGTGCTATTTATTAAAAGTATAATTTTAATAGAAATCTATCAAAATAACTAAATATTTTGAGTCTTTAGTTTGATAAATGTTATTTGGAAATTTCATGCATATAAAGTATTTCATTCTTGAAAATAGCAGAAAAAGTAAACATTGTCAATGTCTGGAAGTAGCACAAAGCTACTTTAGTATTAATATGCACACATACCTCATATAGTTAGGATTTTTTTAATTCATAGATGAATTTCTAACCAGCAGGGTAAAGATAATGCATGTGTGTGAAAGTTTGCAATTTGGCCAAGTTCTTAATTACTGAATTCAAGCAGAATGTGACGGGAGCAAGACAGCTGCTGGAGTGACCCACAGTAGGTAAAGAAGCATTCTCTCCGGTGGACATGTATGTAACATGCCTCAGAGTATTTCCAAACATGGACTGTGTGACCAGAGAACAATCCAGGCTTATGTCTGACCAGAAGCTCTCATGAATGTGTTTATCACAGTGGCTAATTAAAATAAAAATACTCGAAGATCTTCACTTTCCTCCTATACTCTGTTTACCTCCAACATTGGTTCACAGATGAAACACACACTTCAGGGAGATAAGAAGGTAAATTATAAGCCTGCTGCAGATTCCCCAGTGAAGAAATTCCTCTCCTAAGTACTCTTAGACTTCCATCTTGGAGCAAATTCATGGTGGAATGGTTTCTGGGTTAGTGTGATTCTGCTAGACTTCATAGTTCCACAAGAGCAAGAGCCTGATTTTGTGTTCACTGCTCTCTCTCTTACATTTAGATAAGTGGCTGGAAAACATCCATATTATGATAATATTGGTTGAATGAACAAACTATCCAGTACTGCTGTGAGCACATCTCTTTCCATGAAATAAGGAAATGGCACTGAAATCAACTATTAGACAATGGATCCAGGAATAAACAGGAATGATATTCCATGAAGCTGAAACAGAGAGGAAAGCTAGGAGCAGAGGATGACCATGCTGCAGTGTGATGAGGACTATAAGAACCAACTGCAAATAAGATTAGTGTTGATACTCAGACTTGGAGGGTACCTAGTTTATTGGTCCCACAGGGGCTAGCCTCTCCGATATGTAATAAATAAGATGTGAGATATGCAAATTTGTTGCCCAACTTGCATTTATTGTGGTAGCACACTTAATTCTTGAAAAGATCCATGGAACTCAAATAAATAACTGCAAAGGAAATATTGGAACTGTGATACGTAGGCAATAATGTTAGAAGACTGGTCAGCTTGTCTCTAACAGTCCTATAGGTAACTTAGAATGTGTTCTAGGAAATAACAACATCAGAGAAACCTTTGGGCTCCCTCTTGGGAACAATACTCAATCTCTGCTTCATAACCCCCAGGATAGACAACACTCATTTGCAGGAAATGCTCTTAAAGGTATGTCTGTGGTTATTCAAAGCATTTTGCAATTTAACACTGTGTCTGATTCTCTGGCACTCAAACTCCACACTGAAATTTTTGTGAATGTGACCTTATTATGTGGATAAGTTTTTACCCATTTTGTTTATCTTAAAATAGTGAATCACAGGGAATTCTGTTTCCAGCCATGATGGAGTAAGCATATGGTACTGGACTCACCCTCTTACTGCAAATTACCATAAAATTGGACAAAATACAAGAGGCAACTGCTTTCTAGATATTTATTTAGTAACAAGCAGATCAGGACTGTGAACCTTGAGAGAAAACAAACATGTGAGGCTTGCCCCACATGCACGCATGCTTTCTGCCACAATAAAGAAGGGAGAAGCCAAACAGAGCAGTGAAGAAACTGAATTAAGGATGCAGAGATGGGAGATCAACATTGCTGAAGTATGTGGAATTTGGGGCATTTTACAAGAGAAGAGGAAGCCTGGGGTGAAGGCGAAGAGAGAGAAGTGCAAAAGCTTTGTGAGCATTCAGTGCACTTCTCAATGAAGGGCTGACATACGTATGCACAGAGCAAGACTCTGCAAAACTAAGCAGAGATTGGTTGTTTTGAGGCTGGAAGCTGAAATGCCAAAAGTTGTGTAGGGCAGGCAGATATTAGAATTTTGGCTTTGTTGGAGTGAAGAGACGATATGTAAACCAGTTGTAAAAATAAAGACCATACACTAAATTAAGGGCCATTCTCTAAAGTAAGGAAAACATTCTAGAGTGGGGGAAGTACCCTAGGATTAAGGGCAAAACTGAAATAGCCCCACCCTAATGATAGATAGAAATTAAATTGTACAGAAAATATAAAGCACAGGAAAAGATGAAAATGTGTATAATATAAAACACTGACTTTTTATTCCTTCTATTAATCTTATTTTATGTAAAATATTAACTCTAAGCAGACTATAATAAATTAGGATGCATATTATAAGAAAGAGAAAAACTGTTTAAAAAAGACAATAAAGAAATTAAAATGGAATGCTAAAATATTCATTTAATACAAGTCAGAAAAGGAGGATTAGAGAAACAAAAATCAAATATGACAAAGAGAACACAAATACCAAAATCATAGACATGAACACAACTACATAAATGTACATGGAATGAAAACCCTAATTATAAAGCAGATATTCTAAGACTGGGTAAAAAAAAAAATTCTATTATTTGCTGTCTATAAGATATTCATTTTAATTGTAAAGACACAGAGAAGAAGAGAGTAAAAGGATGGAAAATAAGTCATACCACACAAGTGGTAAATATAATAAAGCTAGTGGCAATGCATAGAAAAAGACAAAGTAGACATTAAGACTAGGAGTATTAGCAGAAATAAGGAAAGATATTTCATAATGTGAAAAGGACTAGTTAAGAATACATAATAATTATAAATATGAACATAATGACAGAGTTTCAAAATACATTAAACAAAAACTAACTAATGGTAAAAATAAATTTGTAATCATAGCTGGAGATGTCAATACCTTTCAGAGATTAATTGAACTAGGAATACAGAAGATTTGAATAACTATATCAACCAACTTGAACTAATTGACTTTTACAGAACAATGCTTCTAACAACTGCAGGATAGACCTTATTTTCAAGTCTACATGGAACAATCATTAAGAGACACAAAAGCACTACTAAGCATCTACCCAAAGGAACAAAAGACATTCTATAATAACCACATCTGCACTTGAATGTTTATAGCAGCACAATGCATAATTGCAAAGATGTGGAAACAACGCAAGTGCCCATAAATACATGAGTGGATTAGTAAAATGTGGTGTATGTATACCATAGATTACTACTCAACTACAAAAAAACAATGGTGAACTAGCACTTCTTATATTATCCTGGATAGAGCTTGAGCCCATCCTCCGAAGTGAGATATCACAAGAATGGAAGAATAAGCACGACATGTACTCGCCATCAAATTGGCACTTACTGATCAACACTAAGGTGCTCACGCAGTAGTAATATTCATTGAGGGTTGGCAGAGTGGAATTGGGTAAACTCACAACTAATGGATGTGGTGAGCGTTGTATAGGGGAAGGACAGGCCTCTAATCCTGGCTTGGGTGAGGCAAAGTCATAACATGTAACCAACATGTTTGTACCCCTATAATATCCTGAAATAAAAAGAAAAAAATAAAATAAAATAAAATACAAAAAAAAGAGACACAATATACCAGAATATGAACCAAGTCTCAATACCTTCTATGGTGTTGAAATTATAGAGAATATAATCTGACTACAACTGAATTAAAGTAGAAGTCAATTACAAAAATATGTGTAGAAAATCCTCAAATATTTGGAAATTAAACAACATTCTTCTAAGTAATCCATGGGTCAAAGAATCATCACAGGAAAATAAAGAATTGAAAACCAAATGTTAAGAAAAATCAAATACGTCAATATCTTCTAGATGCAATTAAAACAGTACTTAAAGGAACATGTGTAGCTTTACATGGTGATATTAAAGGAGAAAAAATGGTTTAAGATGAATGACTTTTTAACCTTATATGCTCATGAAAGAAAAATAAATTTAAAGCAAAGTAAGTAGATGAAAAGGAAGAAATGAAAATAAAAGCAGAAGACAATGAAATTTAAAACAAACCATAAATATAAATAACAAAGAAAAAAGTTGCTTTTTAAAAAGTTTAATAAAATATAAACTTTAGCAAGAACAATCAAGAATAAAGTCATTTATAACCAAAATTACAGCATGAGAAATGAAAGAGAGGCTATAACTACAGTTATTGCAATGACAATAAGGGAATATTATAAACAAATATACCTAAATAAATTCAATAAATATTTATTTATTTTAAGACAGGGTCTCACTGTATTGCCTAGGTTAGAGAGCAGTGGTGTTATCATAGCTCACTGCAACCTCAAACTCCTGGGCTCAAGTGATCCTCCTGCCTCAGCCTCCCAAGTCGCTGGGACTACAGTGTGTGCTACCACATCTGGCTAATTTTTCTTTTTATTTTGTAGAGATGAGGTCTTACTATATTGGTCAGGTTGATCTCAAACTCCTGGCCTCAAGCAATCCTCCCACCTCAGCCCCCCAAAATGCTGGAATTACAGGTGTGAGCCACCATGCGTTGCCTCAACAAATTTAGATGATATAGTCAAATAGCTTTAAAAACACAACTTAACATTGATGTATGACAGAATAGGAAATCTTAAGAGTTATATAGTTGCTAAAATAATTAAATTTAAAAATTATAAATTTCCCACAAAGAAAATACAATGTAAGTCAGAAAAGGAGTATTCTGGTGAATTCTATCACATATTTAAGGATGATATAAAACAAATTTCACATAAAATATATTAGAAAATAAAGGAGGAGAGAACACTTCCAATATATTAATATTTTGTGAAGCCAGCCTAACCTTGATACTAAAACCTGACATTAACATTAGAAGAAAAGTACAGACCAATAACTCATGAACATCAATTCAAAATTCTTAACAAAATAAATTAGTTAATATGTTAAATATAGCAATGTATAATACATTAGTGAAAAGTAACTTTTTCTCAGGAATGTTAGTTTGGTCAATCTTTTAAAAATAAATCAATGTAATTCACAGCATTAACAAAATAACAAAAGATTACCATATCAATGGTAATAGTAAAAAGTATCTGACAAAATTCAGCACCCAATCATTATAAAGCTCTTGGCAAAGTAGGAACAGAATTTAATTTTCTCAACTGGATAAAGGTAATTATAAAAAACCTATAGCTAACATGATACTTATTTGTGAAATTTTTAACACTTTCCTACCAAGACTGTGAACAAGGCAAGGATATACACTCTCTGCATTTATAGTAAACATTTCACTGGAGGTACTAGCCCGTGTAATAAAGCAAGAAAAATAAATAAATGGCGTACTCATTAATTGGAAGATGAGAGGCCAAACTATCTTTATTTATGGACATCATGATTGTACACATAGAGTCTTTGGGCATCTACAAAAAAAATTACCAAACCTAATAAGTGAATTTAGCATTATAGTAATGCTATAACTAAAGCATTATGTTTAATATACAAAAGTCATTGTATGTTTTATATTTTATATATTTGTATATAAAAGTCATTGTATTTCTAATATTAGTAAACAATGGAATATAAAAACTTATTTCATTTCAGTAGCATCAAAACCCAAAAATATTAAATTAATTTCAACAGAAGATGTGTAAGTCCTCTCAATTAAAAACTTCAAATCATTCTTGAAATTAAAGATATAATGAAATGGAGGGGCAAACCATGCTTATCCATTAGAAAATTCAATATTGTTAAAATTTTTTTATTTTTGTAAATCAATCAAATCAATGTATTTAATGCAATCCCAATCAAAAGCCCTAACAAGTATTTTTGTATAAATTGACTAAATGATTCTAAAATTTACTTGAAAATGCAAAGGTTTTACAATGGTCAAAACAATCTTTAAAAAGAAAAAAATTAGAGCATCAGAACTTGAAACTTTCAGGAATTTAGAAGAAACCATGGAAGAATATCTTAAAGTATAATTGGGGAGGAAAAGATTACTTAGGATGTAAGATGCAGTAATCATAAGACAGCAACCACAATAAATTAATTAGACTTCATCAAAATTAAAGAATTCAGTCAACAAAAGATGTCACTTACAAAATGAAAGTGGAAAACATAAATTGAAAAAAAAATCATTTTACAAATATCTGACAATAATCTTATATCCAGATAATTAAAATTTAAACACTTAATAAGAATAGGCAAAAGATGAAGACACATCTTACAAAAGAAGATATAGGAATGGTCGAGAAGGACACCAAATGGTTCTTATTATGATTCATCTGGAAAACAAAAATTTCAATAAAAATACACATAATGAGATATCACTTCATACCTACTAGAACAGCTACTATTAATAATTGACAACACCAATTATTGGCAAGGATGGAGAGCTTCTTTTTCACACATTATTGATGAAAGTTTAAAATAGTGCAACTACTTTGGAAAATAGTTTGGCAGTTTTGTTAATAAACATGCACACACCTTATTATCCAGCAATCTCACTCCTGGGTATTTATTCAAAAGAAATTAAAACACATGTCCACAAAAAAGCATGTGCTAGAATGTTCTTTGAAGCTTAATTCATAGTAGCCCCAAACTGAAAACAACCCAAATGTTCATGTGCAGGAGAACTAGTAAACAAAGCTATATTCATATAATGAATGTTATTCAGAAATAAAGAAAATAACTATTGAAATATACAACAACATGGATGAAACTCAACGTTTTATGTTGAAGAACAGAAGCCATGTGCAAAAGATCTCTGTACTTGTTCAAAGTTCAAGAACAGACAAACTGATCTATGATGATAGAAATCAGAACAGAGACTGGAGTTGGAGTTGTAGATTAGAAAGAGGTAAAAGGTGACTTTCTGATGTGGTGGAAATATTCTATTAATGGGTGTGGTGGTCAGATGGTGTACATTTGTAAAATCTCCATTAAATTGTTTATTTAAAGAGTATGCATTTCACTGTTTATAAATTTTACCTAAAAAATTAAAATAGTATATCCCTTGCAAACTTTGCCTTTCTACCGTTATCAGTAAGAAATTGCTTAGAACACTTTTCACCTCATGACATATCAGGGTTAAGACTTACTCCTTTCTAGTGGCTGGGCGTACAACAGGAAATCATGCTTAGAGTCATTCGTAAGAAGTGGCCTGGAGAGTGTAATAGCTACATTACCTAAGCAAGGCCTAGCAGAGCTGCAGGAATGAGAAGCACTGAGTCAAGTTGTGGAAAGTTATAGATAGAAATGGCTGCCATTGCCCACAGTGTAAGAAGTTGCAAACTGCCACCAACAGAAACCACTATGAATTCATTAATTTGATCAGATATTTAATCAGTGTTAAATATACACTAGCACTGTTCTAGGCCCTGAGGATCCAGTGATGAACACCCTAACATTATGGGACTTATATCGTAGTTGAAAAGATAGATATGTATCGAATAATCACATCCATACATGTGCTAACATGTACATGTATTACTATGTACTAATTAGTACTTAAAGAACTAATATGAAATAGCAATGAAGGGCCAGGCGCGGTGGCTCACGCCTGTAATCCTAGCACTCTGGGAGGCCGAGGCGGTTGGATTGCTCGAGGTCAGGAGTTCAAAACCAGCCTGAGCAAGAGCGAGACCCCATCTCTACTATAAATAGAAAGAAATTAATTGGCCAACTAATATATATAGAAAAAATTAGCCGGGCATGGTGGTGCATGCCTGTAGTCCCAGCTACTCGGGAGGCTGAGACAGAAGGATCGCCTGAGCCTAGGAGTTTGAGGTTGCTGTGAGCTAGGCTGACGCCATGGCACTCACTGTAGCTTGGGCAACAAAGCGAGACTCTGTCTCAAAAAAAAAAAAAGAAAAAAAAGAAATAGCAATGAAGGAAAGGTACAAAGAGCTATGAAAGCTTATAACAAAGACAAAAACCCCTTATGTTTATTTCTTACAACAACCCTGAAAAGTAATTGCAATCATCGTCCTTCCATTTAAGAGCTGAAACTTGAAGCTGTGAGAGGATTAGCAACTTGCCAAAGGTTACAGAGCTCATGAATGGCTCAGCCAGAGTTTTCATACAGGCCTTTTATCTGGAGATTCTGTAACCTTAATCATGATGGTATCAGTGCATATTCAATTGGTCTGGAGGTTGAGGAAGATCCTCCTGAAAAATGAACTTATTTATGCTGAGATTTGAAGGATGGGTAGAAATTATATAGGAGAAGGGAAAGAAGAGAGTACATGTGCCATCCCCCTAACATGGTGTGAGCGTGGTATAGTTGAAGGGTGAGAAAGCCGTATATATCTGTTAATTCAACAAGAATGAGAGAAGAATCTAAAGATGATTAAGTCAGTCAGAGAGATAATATTGACTTTAAAAATTCATCAGTTTGTGTTTTTCCTAATTTTTTTTAAAAGGCCCTTTTTCATTAACAATTAAACCCACATTCTCCATCGGCCGCTGAATACTTCTGGCCTTCTGGCCCAGATGGGGATGAGGAATGGGGTGTTCTTCACTATTCTAGAACCCACTCAAACTTAGAGACCAGCACTACGATTATTAAGCACTATGACTGTAGTATCAATGAAACCTTTAGCTGCAATTCTTTTCTCTAATTCAGCTGAGGAAAGTTCTTTTCCCAACCATTGTCTCCCCTTGTTTCACAAAGACTCTTCTTTGAGAAACATGAAGCAGTTAATTCACCCTGCCAAACAGCAGGAAGGTAATACTTTTTTCAAATATCAAATCAGTCCAATTTCATTTAGACTTAAATGATTTTTCTGGCCCCTCTTCGTGTAGATACCTCCGTAGTCAATTAGCATTGTCACTTTTAATCTACTGTAGTCAGATCCTGGTCATTTCCCATTAGAGTTCTATTAAATAGATTTCTTATGGCCTGGCTGAACCGACTGCAGTGCAGCGCCTGTAGAAAGCACGCCAGCCATCATTATGCAGCTGGCATTTACTAAAGGTTAGACATTACCAAGAACCTTAATCACAAATTATGCTACATTGCCTGAAAATTCGCTCCTGGATTTCCTTGCCACCAAACTCAAATGCTCCTGGTATACCCAGGCTATTCCTGGATGGAAAGGCACCTTGAATTATGCATCTCAACTCAAACCACTTTAAACTCCGTGGCCTTTGAGTCAAGGTCCAAAGATTCCGGGGCAGCCAAGGGCAGAAGAACCTGCAACTAATGGCAATGCCAGGTGCAGTCTAATGAAAAAGGAGGGAGGGACACATTGTCCTCAGGAAAAGAGAGTCCTGTCCCATGGTGGCTTTATTCAGTCCAGTTGAGTCTTGCATGTAAATAAAATATCAATGAAAATGTGGAAAACTAAAGGACAGATAAAACTTACAGGAAATTTACATCTTACAAGTGGAAATGGGCAAATTTAGAGGAATTCAAAACATATGGCAGATATGAGATAACATCCTATAATAGAAAAAGTAACATGCCACGTGTCAGGCAACATGGCTTCCAAATACCCAGTACTAACTGCCATGGTGACCTTGAGAAATCACTTCCTTTCACTGAGCCTCTCTTTCTGGAAGTCTCTGGCTAAATATAAATATAAATAGGGTACCTGAGAAGTGACTGTAGCTGATGAGCACATGCTATCTCACTGGCAGAATGGGGACCTGGAACATGAAACATGGAGTGGGAGGCAGAGAAGACCAGCTTAAATAGCCCAGCTCTCACCAGATGGAACTGGTGGCCTCTGTGGAGTGTCTTCAGGCAGATAGATCACCACTAAGTCCTAGGAACAGAGAGGCAGGGACTGCAGCACTGAAAGACAGCTTTGTCTACTACATATTTTGTTAGCAGCCAGTCCTAGGAGATTGAAACTCACAAACAGGTACAAGCAGTGCAAGCTGTCTTACGGACTGCCTGCCCTTTATCCGTCCATCTTTAAGGCCCATTCGATAAGCTTCCAAAGCACTTATTAGAGAGGATCCCTTCCCTTCAAGGGCTTACTCTTTAGTAGGAAAAAAGTCAGGCTGGCTTTGAATGGATGGTCCCAGAGAAAGTCATGAAATTCACATCATTACCTTTCTTTTAGACTCACGTTCTTGGGCCCTATTCTGAATTTGATTCCCTGCAACTTCCCTGTTACAAAGCTCCATCAATTTCATTCTCAGCTGCCTCAGAGAAATTTCTCATACATAAACTTCAAGAATTAAACAGCAAATGAGACTTGTTAGTGGGTGGAAAGATTTGAAATGTCACTGAATGTTTCTAAAGCAATGGAGTGTTTTTGGTTTACGATACCAGAAACTCACTAATGGACATAAAAACAGTCCCCAGGAGAGGTCCTGCTGTATCTACTTTAATAAGGGACTATGGATAATTTGTCATTAGCCTAGTAGTAAATGTTTGCTAAAGGGCTTGAAGACTATTTTCCTAAATATTTAAGCACACTTTTTGACAATATCTCTGTCCTATAATCTTCCCATCAAGTTATTTTTTTTATACAGCCAAGATAAATCAGTTTAACGGAGCCAAGATGTGATCACTTTAATGTATTAAGACACATGGAAGAGGTGAAAAGACAGTGTTCTTGGAATTGTCAGAGAAGGTTTCTTAGAGGACAGCTAGGTTGGACACTGAAGAGTAGGGAAGAATCAAATTGAATGGAAGAAAGAGGAAAATCATTTCCGGGAGGCAGGATCCATTTGGGCAACATTGGCCGGAAGAGTGCTGATCTGCCTGCTTTCCACAAAGTCCAATGCAGAAACAATAAAAGGTCTTTGTGACCACATCCTCCCCCCCATTTAAAATGAAAATAGCTGCTGCATTGAGAGCAAGGATGAAAGTATTTATTCTTACACCCACAGTATTCAATAGAAAAATATGAGTAAAAGCAAGTGGCGTTGTTTTTATAGCCTCAATAGTATCAATACCTTGATATGAAGATTTTGAATACTTGCAAGTTTATTATATTTTATCGTTGTGTTAGTTTGGGTCCATGGAGGAGCAGATACAAAAATGTGATAAGATGTGCAAAAAATTTATTAGGGGAAATGCCTGCGAGAGAATAGGGCAGGAACCGAGAGAGGCCAGTAGAGCCACTGGGCTGTGAGACCCAAGCCTGACCGTGAGTGAAGGAGAGAGAGAGGAGAGGGAAGGCTGGATGGCAGCTTCACGGGGTGGCCCTGCAGTTCTAAGGAAAGTTTGGCGAGGCCACCAAAGATTCCTCAAGTAAAGATCAGCCTTCAGAGAAGTCCCACATCTCCCTGGCATGGACCTGCCTTAGTGTCCCCTGCACTCAGTCACCATCTGGGAGCAGTGCTCAGGAAGCGGACACAGCAACGGGCTTCAGAGAGCAGGAGCTGAGACCCTTGTTTCTTCACACTCCCTGCAGCTGCAACTCTAAGAGGCACATTCTCACGCTTCCTCTAATCCCAAAATTAGACTTTGGGCCAGACATCCTCAAACTACTGCCCACAGGCCACATGTGGGCCACCTAGCACATTTATCCGGCCCTCCAGTTGTTTTTTTGCCACCGCTGCCTGTCCTGCTTAGCAGCCGACTTGTCCTGGGTCCACAGTGCGCACTCTCCAACCATCTGAGGGACAGTGAACTGGCCCCCTGTTTAAAAAGTTTGAGGACCCCTGCTTTGGGTCATACCACAGATCGTGGGTCTCATGTGACTCTTCTTGAATCCTAATAATCTTGACTCAAAGGATTAATGATGATAATAGGTAACACTGGTAGAGTGCTTTGTATTCTCACACCACCACCACCAAGAAAATACACCGCACTAATTGTCTAGATGAAGAACCTAGTTGACACACTTAGGAAGATATGAACAGACAACACTGACCCAGATCCTTTGACTCTACGTCCCACCTGCTTCTCATGACACACTGAGGTCAGTTGGGAGTAGACTACCCATTTTCTGGGATAATGACTAGTACTGTGAATAGTGGGTGATTAGGGTAACAATATAAATTACCAACAAAACCAGGATGTTTATGAAAGGGAATGGAGCATTGTCAGTAACTCCATCATGGCAGCAATTCTTTCTTCACTGGCATTTTCCTGACTTTAGTCTATAATCCCACAACGTCCTCTGTGGACAGGCACATAACACCAATCCTATCCAAAACCCTCACAGACTTAGGGAACACTTTCCAGTAGAACCATCTTGAGGCTCAAGGAATAACTGTCTTCACCACCCTCTCACTCCTGCTTCTACTTCCAGGGAACAATTCGGATCCTCTGGGCCACTCCTCCAGTTCCATCAAAGCCCCTGGCCCCTCTGACCCTGTTACTTAGAGGATTTGTTTTAGATTATAATTACAGATTAAATTTCATATTTATTTAGCACCTCTTCCACCCTACATTTCATTTGCAAGTGGCTATTTGCCTACAGTATCTTATTTATTTAATTGATTGCCTGTCTCAGTTTTCAGAGTAATTGTTTATCTCTAGTGGCATAACAGCATGCTCTGTTCCTGTGCTCCACTCTGGAAGAGAGTGCTGGCTGCTTGGAATAATTCAATGTCTCATTAAAGCAAAGAGACTGAAACTTAGCTCCAAAAACTCTCAGCCAAGGTACATGTTCTTGACAGCTTTGCAGATTTCATCTTTTCCCGATGAACTCGCAGACAGGAAGAATGCTTGCTCAAGTCTAAGTCAATCATATATTTCAGGGAAAACATGGACTTCACAATTCTGTCTTCCAATCTGTGTAGCATCTTTCCCTTTCCTCACAGATTATGATTTTTATCTCCTGCTGTTAATGATTTCACAAAGCCTAGGAGTTTCTACTCTAGGGCTACAGAAGATAAGGGTCTCATTAAATGCAACCACGGATACATTCTGGCTTCCGTATTATGCTTCTGAGTTGGTAGTTGGTTGACTTGAGCCAGCCACTTTCAGCTTTCACTGCATTAATGGCACCAACTAAATCTGTGGTTTTTTAATTATGATTGCAGCCATAGTTCTCCAACACTTGAGATATTTCATAAACCCCTGTTGCCCTTTCTACCCCTATTTCTTTCCAATTCGCCATAAACGAGGGTCATGGAAACTGTGCTGCTATTGCATGTTAAGGGTTATCAATACTGCACTTTCTGCCAACAATGTCTCCTTTACACCATCTGGCCAGCAAGTGATGCTATTTTAGATTCTCTTCCTGAGGAGCTTCATTTAAGGAAAACTGGTATAAGAACTTCTTGTATAAATTCTTCTAGTTTGGGTGGTCCCAGAAAAAAATTGAGTGCAGGTAGCAGTGCAGAGACTGCCACTAGGGAAATGAGAAAGTGATACAGGGAAGGAAAGGCAGCCAGAAAGAGGTGTATTATTAAGCTTGCTACTAAACTTGGGAAACAGGATCTTAACCCTATGGAAAAACTCTGGGGAAAAGTACAAAACACACCTCAGAATCATCGCACGGGTGGCAAGGGAACTGGGACATTTTTACACCAACTTCTAAGAATCATTGACTAGGGGCTGCTCTCAGGGGTGTTTATTCCCTGGTACTTGTGACTTGCCATGCACAAGGGCAGCAGGGCCTTCTGCGCTTCCAGATGTAGGTACCAACAATTGGAAACCATCCAGAGCGCCTTGAAATGGTATGGTTTAAGGGGTAGGAGAAGGGCATGGACAAACTGTGCTGCATTCACACTTTGAAAGATAAAAATGTTAAAAACTTTTGATTTAAAATAAATACTCTAACTCACTCTGAGCTCAACTTCTATAGCTTTCTCTGAGCAGTAACATTATACACAGTCAGGATATTCCACAAGCAATTTCTTACATTGCTGATTCATTTAATCTGCTGTAAACTGTAATGATGAGAAAGAGTCTAGCTTTGGAGTCACTCAGGCTGAACATCAAATATAAGCTCTCTTGCTGGTACCTGTGGTCTTAGACAAGTTTCTGAGAGCTTGGAAACTCAATTTTTTTTGTGCCTGTAAAATAGGAATAATAGTACCTACCTCATAGCAGTTATTGGGATGAATAAAGACATGGTAAATTTAAAGCATTTGAAAGAGCAAGCCTTCATTAAACAGTAATACAAGAGGAATCAGAGGTAATTTATAATTTGCATTGGTGTGATCCTTCTTGTTTTTCCAAACTTTGATGTGGCCCTTCTGACAATTCATGGTATGCTGACCTATTTACCTAGCTATCCATCTTCTGTTTGTCCCTCTAGATTCACCTGCTACCTCTCCTTATACTTCTCTTGACCCATGGAAGCTGACCTGTGTCTCTGCTTTCATGGGTTCTCATGGCCTCCAGTTTTCTACTGGGTTGGCCAATGGGATGCAAGGGAAGGAAATTAGAGAACAGAAAGAAATGAGGGCAAGATATCGATTTGCCCGGAAACCTTCTGTCTGGGTCATAGCAGGTTGGCTGTATTCCTCTAGTAACAGTCAGAGCTGTTGGCAGGGCATCTCTTCATACCGCCTCTCTCTGGATTCCGGTAACCTCTCAGATGCCTTGTTTTTAAAGACTTGGGAGAGATAGTGCCCTACGGAACTGTACTATGCTTTAATGGTTTCCTAACCATATCTTTGTAAATAATCCCTCCCTAGTTATTCCCAGTTTGAGTGTGTCCATTTCCCACCAGTATTCTCACTAAGATATCAATAAAGGTGCAGATTTCCTCATGTGGGCCTTACAGGTATGATGAATGCATGTGTCAGTGGAGAGAGAGGCACAGGAGTGCACATATACACATTCATGTGAATAAAGATCAACACAACCATAATTAATTCCTGTATTGCTCAAGGCAACACATTCACTGCATTAGGTACATGCATGCATACACGCACGCGTATACACACACACACACACATATGCACACACAGAGTCACATGTTGGGGATGGGAAAAAGTGTTATATAAAGAGATCCCAATATCATCAACTCTCAACCTTTCTGCTGTTAATAGATAGCTGCCCCTTCCATGAGCAACCCTCTTTCCTCATGCCAGTGATCTTCAGGTGTGGAGGCGTTCTGTTTTGAAATTAATGGATCATAAAGAAAAATTTTTCAAAATTTTCCAGGAGATGCTAACATGGCCCTTATCTCCTTAAGAAGCTCTCCTTTTCCTAACTAGGCTTTCAAAAGCTAATATTTTCTCCTGGTATCCTTTACTCCCTGAACAGAAGAAAAGGAAATGAACATGAGTAAAAATGTTTGGGGTTTGGGATCAAATGAGTGGCTTTTCAGCACTGTTTAGCATGTTTTTCATCTGTAGCAATGTTGTAAGAGTGAAGAGACTTTGTGGGTATTATTTATTTTACATGTATGTGTTAATATATTTAAAATAAGATTTGTGAAACTCTCAACACATCGATGAATGGCAGCTATGGAAGCAGTGTACACGCAGAAGCAGTGAGTAGAGGGCCTGTAGATCTCTCTTCCTTTCTGAGAAGCCTGGAGCGTAGGGAAATGTGGAGTGAGCATATGAAAATGAAAACAACAAAGGAGAAGAAGTTCTGACATGAAGCAATAGAAGTCATTCTTCTGGACACTGAAAATCTATTATAAGGAACATCTGATCTCTAATTATTCTCTGCCTTCTTTAGATCAGTTTTCCCTTTAGACAGCTCTTTTCAGTCCCTACTGTTCCTCAGTAGATCATGGCTTAACCCCTCTTCTCATATAACCTCTGTGGGCTGTTAGTGAGAGCCACACAGAAAAAGCAGGGAAAGACTTTTCTTCTAAAAGTACTGATCAATTCGGTAGTCCTGAAACACAAAACTAAGTCCCAGAAAAGGAAATGGCATGCTAAGATGACTTCTACTGGGAAACCGAACTCAAACTCTTCCCATATGCCTGTATAAAATTCGATGTGTAGCTCCATTGCTCAAACAAAGTTGACTTTATGGACTTGACAAGTATATAATCCCATAAAATTAGGAAAACCTCCCAGCTTCAACATTCTATGACTCTATTTAATTAGTTCTTACCTTCCCAGGGCGCAAAACACTTAGAAAAAATTAGCCTCAAATCCACCCTAATTTGCAACCCATCTCCTAACAGGTTTAAATTCTCTGAATATTTTTCAATCTGTTAGCACATCAGTTAAAAAAAAATTAATTGCTAAAGGCACTGCAGTAGATACCTTTAATGTAGCGAATAAACCTCAGACCTAGCCCCTGCTACCCGTAGTTTAATTGAGGCATGGCCTACCACGGGGTCAGGAGGTAGTTAGCCATGCACGTGTGGTTGCACAAATCCAGCCCAGGGAAGTAGTAAAGGAAGATGTGGAGGCAGGTACTGCCCAGAAACTAACTCTTACTGAAAACATACTCTCTGCCAGTCACTTTTTATACATTACTTTATTGACTCCTCATGACAACTCTGCTGGTGAAGCATTATTATCCCTGCTTCACAGAGGTAAACTGAGGCTACATGGAGGTAGTTTATGGCAAATTGGGATTCAACCCCAGGCGTCCTAGATTGTAAAGCCCATGTGCTTGTCCTCAGGCCAGAACACATAGCCCTTTAATAAGAGGGTAGCTCTCGAAGGAGAGAATCAAGGCCTTAAAGGGTGTAGAGACAGTTTGCCACTAAATAAAGAATAGCTGTATCAAAGAGGAAAGAAGAAGTAAAGGGGGATCAAAGCATGTAGAAAATAGCCCACTCATGTCAAGGCCCAACACATCTCAAGACAGGAACTGTGCATCCTTAATTTCAAGTTTGGAATTAAGCAAGCACCAACGAGTCTATGGGAAGTGGAGTTGGTAATGGCCTAGCACTGCGGACTGGCTGACTCAGAATATTCTAAGAGGGAGGGTGACCAAAAACATATATCTCTTTCAAACAACGTCAGCAAATAAAAACCCTGCAGGTTGGATGAACATGGAGGTGGGGTTCTATGAGTGACCAAACGACAAGAATACCTACAGGAAGCCTGGAACAAAAGAGACTTCCAACATTTACCTTGCATCTCGGATCCCTTTTTTCAGAGAGCTTTAGGGAAAAAAAAAATCTTTAAATTAAGTTTGTTGCAGCTGCTCTGTCAGGAACTTACCAAGCGCTACAGCCATTGGAGCAATTAAAAAAAATTGCACAGAAGGTAATTAAAAGCCTTACTGGTTCTTGCGATTAGACTGACATTTTAAATGCCTCTGGATGTTTTATTGTGCCAATAACCTATTTCCCTCGTCTCCAAGAGAAATACAACTGACATCATTAATTTATCCAAATAGTCTACAGGTAACGTGTGCCAAATACAAACCTGCACTAAATTAGGGCCAGAATTCTCCTCTGTGCATTCGGTATGATACATCTAAACGGGAAAACTGCTCTTTGCAAATTCCTTCTATATGTTTGTGTTTTCAGTGTTCACCGTCCTCTTTTCTTGGCTCTGTGTATACAGCCTAATGTTGATACTCAGCTGGAATATACCATACCTACAGGCAGGGCAATCCTTTCCAATTTCCACATGGTAATGCAAGAATCATGGCTTGGGAGGACAGGGCCTTTTTTTGTCATCATTCTTGAATGAGGATTTATCGTTAGAATGTGGAGCCTTTAATAGCCTACTCCTGCCAAGGGAATTCCACCTTCTTCCAGCCTTAGCCCTCAGTTCAGGATTAGAAGACAGGTTTGTTATTTTGGAAATAATCTGAGGAAAAATTTTGCCATATGATTGAATTTAAGGAGTTGTCCTGGCTCAGAGGCTAGGATCTTGAGGACATGTCCTAATCTGGAGCTTAGTTTTTCTCGATTTTCTGTTTTTCTTTTGAGAAACATGCCCAGGAGAGTGGTGGGCTCTCCACTGTGTCAAGACACAGGTCGATCTTTCCTCAGGAATGCAAAAAAACAAAAACAAACAGAAAAGAAGATAAATGGAATCGAAGGTGGCTAGATGATTTCTTCATAATAAAACGTTATGTGAAAATAGGAGTTAAAGTCACTCTCAAAACATCAAAACCAGGTAGAACAAAGAAAACCATAAGCTGCCCCAGTTTCTTCTTGGGAGATATTGGAGACTATGGGTAAACTTATAGGTAAGTGCTTCTCTTTAGATTTTCTAGGAGAAACCACATTTTAATTTGCTCTCTTAATTTGTCCCAATGTGATTTATCTTCTCTAGTGTGCTGAGTAATCCATAACCACTATAAGTGGTTCTCAGAAAATCTGAGTGCTGCTTTTATGCTGGTACATGGCAATGCAGCTCAGCTACTCCCGGTTCTTTCCAGATCCCTTGTGCTCTCCGGGTGAGAATGGCCCGTACAGGCCTTCACATCCTCAATCCCGTGAGCTCACGGACCACCTGACGCCAAGACTGAACACCATGGAACTTCAAACGAGAATGTATATAGGGAGATAATAGATTTCTTAATGGAATTAATTCAATAGCTCCAGATTTTTTTTTTAAGGTTAAAATAAGACCCTCAGATTTTTATGAACCTGATGGGAAATTTTGTACAAAGAAGGCATCAAGAAGGACAAAATAAAAATGCCCCAAACCTACCACCTATAAACAGTAATGTATATTACACAATGTGAGGATGTCACAATGGGGGAAAAATATGCACCCGGCAATGCAATTCCATGGAGTTACTACACAGAGCAATAGACTCCTCAGCATGAAGGGGTAAGTGACTCTGGCCTTTGAGCCCCACTGACCATGACAACTGTAATCAAAGTGAAGAGTCCATGGCTCTATTGAGCAACTTCTTTGCTACATACATGAGTTTTTATTTATGGATTTTTAATATATTATCACAACTTTCCTGGGGATTCTGGCCACTCACCTGCTTGTCTGCTAGATGTACGTAACTGGTAACACCTGAGCACATTCTCACAGCTCTGTTTACTCCAAGGTCTGTTCCCCACAGCCCACGTCACAGGTGCTCCATGCATCTGCAGGCCTGAGCATTTGTCTATTCCTACAGATGTTTTGAAAGAGCTTTCAAAGTATGAGTTCCTCATGTAGAAGTTAGTAACAAGAAGAGGTCATAAAATTTACACCTCTAGAAAAATTCCAGAAGAGGATAAATGCTGATGCATCCAAAATAGGGTGTAGAGGGGGGATACATAATCATCTTTCACTACAGAGAGTGAAAAAATAAGTGAGTTTAACTCAGTGAAATACTCTTTGGGAGAAACATTTGGCCATTATGTTATGATTTTTAAAAGTTGATTTAAATGAAATTTTATTTTTCATGTGTTTCATTTATGTGCTGTAAAAATATGAAAGTCATCTAAGCATAATGTAAGAAGAACAAACTGATCTCTCAAAATACTGGATGGCCCAACAATAACATAACATCTCAAAAATGCTAATTGAGTCTATTTGATTATGCAGGTCAACAAGAGGAGTTGGTGGTACTTTCACCACATCATCTTAAATTTAAATTAGTTCATTAAATCCTTTTTGCCAAGTGTGAAAACAGCATTCTCTTGTAGAATAAATTTTAAGTGAAAAAGTAAACTTCACAAAAGATAATTTATGTCAAAGTTTATAAAAGATTTGGCATGCATTATGTATATGGGGATATTGAAGATGTAGTTGATATTAACAAATCCCTTTAAAATCCCACTATGATAAAAATCTCCAATATTACATTTTCGAGTATTTCATTTCAGACATGTAAATTCCCTATACATGTAAGTCTACAGGGAAATAAGCAATTGCATTCAGAAAAAAAGTTATCATTTTAAAAACATTTGTTAATAAGTATTAACAATGGGTAAGCAATACATGCATAAAATGTAGAAAGTGCTAGAACTTGGAATGGAAAGAATCAGCCATACTGAGAAGGCATATAAGTTTATGTCCTTTTTGCACCCAATCTTCTGTATTCCTGAATTGGATCTGAAAGTTGCAAATGTATTAACCAATCTGTATTAGTTGGGGTTCTCCAGAGAAACAGAACCAATATGGAGTGTGTGTGTATCGTAAAGGGATTTATTATAAGGAATTGTTTTATGTGACTATGGAGGCTGACAAGTTCTAAGATCTGTAGTCAGCAAGCTAGAGGTGCAGGACAGTCCCCAGTGACGCAGTTCCCTGAATGCTGGCAGGTTCAAGACCAGGAAGAATGAATGTTTCACAGGTTCAAGACTCAGGAAGAATTGCTGCATCGGGATGGGTCCAAAGGCAGGAAAAAAAAACAATGTTCCAGTGCAAGGCATTCAGGCAAGAGGACTTTCCCCTTACTGGAGGGAAGAATTGGGACTGCCTTTTTACTCTATTCTGGACTTCAACTAATTGTAGGATGCCCACCCACACTAAACAGGGCAACCTGCTTTACTCAGTCTACCAATTCGAATGTCAGTCTCATCCAAAACACCCTCACAGATGCACACAGAATAATGTTTGGCCAAATATTTGGGCACCCCATGGCTCAGTCAAGTTGACACATATAATTAACCATTTCACTACTCTAAGCAAACAATCAGAAATTTTTAAAGAGTTACATGGTCAGGCATGGTGGCTGCCATCTATAATCCCAGCACTTTGAGAGGCTGAGATCACTTGAGGCAAGAAGTTCAAGTCCAAGTGCCTGGGCAACTCAGTGAGACCGCATCTCTACAAAAAATAAAAAAGTTTAGCCAGTCTTGGTGGTGCGCACGTGTATTCCTAGCTACATGGGAGGCCGAGGCAGGATTGCTAGAGCTCAGAAATCAGAGGTTATATTACCATGAGCTATGATCATGCCACTGCACTTCAGCCTGGGGGGCAAAGTAAGACCTTGCCTCTGGGAAAAGATAAAGGAGAGTTAGACAGACAGACATCTGTAACACTTCTTTATACTTACAATCTAGTTATACTGAACTCCTTGCCTCAGAATACAGGAATGGTACAACACCCAACAGTTAAAAAATTGTAAGATAAAGTGCAATGTATTCATTAGACATCATGGTTTTGAAGAATTTTTTTTAAATGTCAAAAGCACTTTCTTTATAATATGAAGTGAGAAAAGTAGGGCACAAAAATTTTAAATGATAGGATTTTTTTTATTTCAGCATATTATGGGGGTACAAATGTTTAGGTTACCTGTGTTGCCTCTCCCCCTCTAGAGTCAGAGCTTCAAGCATGTCCATCCCCCAGATAGTGCACATCACACTCATTATGTATGTATACACCCATCCCCTCCTTCTCCCTCCCATCTGCCCGATGCCCAATAAATGTTATTCCTGTATGTCCACTTAGGTGTTGATCAATGAAACCAATTTGCTGGTGAGTACATGTGGTGCTTATTTTTCCATTCTTGGGATATTTCACTTACTAGAATGGGTTCCAGCTCTTTCCAGAAAATACAAGAGGTGCTATATCATCATTGTTTCTTATAGCTGAATAGTACTCCATGGTATACATACACCACACTTTTATTAATCCACTCATGGATTGATGGGCACTTGGGCTGTTTCCACATCCTTGCAATTGTGAATTGTGCTGCTATAAACATTCGAGTGCAGATGTCTTTTTTATAGAATGTCTTTTGTTATTTTGGGTAGATGCCCAGTAATGGGATTGCTGGATCAAATGGTAGATCTACTTGTATCGCTTTAAGGTATCTTCATATTGCTTTCCACAGAGGTTGCACTAGTTTGCAGTCCCACCAGCAGTGTAGGAGTGCTCCTATCTCTCTGCATCCATGCCAACATTTATCGTTTTGGGACTTTTTGATGAAGGCCATTCTCACTGGAGGTAAGTGATATCTCATTGTGGTTTTGATTTGCATTTCCCTGAAGATTAGAGATATTGATCATTTTTTTCATATGTTTGTTGGTCATTATTCTAATAAGATTTTAAATATTAAAAATGATTTATTTGTATACTAAAATGTTATCAATCATCTCCCAATAATGGAATTATGAGTGACTTTTCTTTTTATCTCTGTACATTTTCTTGTATTCCAACATCTCTACAAACATTTTTGTTCTCTTTTCTAATAAAAAAAACTGTGAATTTAAATATTTTCAGTGACTTGCACCCTAATAGCCATGTTCCCATTTGTAAATGTCAGGCTGGCCACCTGCATGATTCCCTTCCTCGATGCCCTTGGTTCATTGTGTACTTGCTCCCGGGGCATGTTTGAATCTCTTCTCTGCTCTCCATTTCCAAACAGCTAAGTTCCTTGTTGATGCTTTGGGTCTCAGGAACCTTCTCCACCACCTTTGCTACCACTTTAGTTTATGCCCTAATTACTGTTCTCCTGCTCATGGATCTTCCTGGATCCCATCTCACTATGCTCAAATGCTTCCTCCACTAAATTTTCACAGTATTTGCATCCCTGCCTTTGCCACTTATCCTACAGCCTTGAACTGTATAGTAGAACCACTCTGACTCCTCGTAATTTCCCTTGCACTGTGGCTGTTTTCTCCTCTGTACCTTTGCAAGTCCTATTTCCTCTGCCTGGAATGACCTTGTCATCCTCATTTCCCACGCCTGTCTTGTCTGCCTCCCCAAATTCTATACATGTCACCAGCCGCTGTGTGAGCCTATCTCAGCTACTCCTCAAACAGAATTAGGTTTGTATTTTCCAAAAATACCTCCCAATCTGTATATAACTTTATCACTGCAGATAACAAAATCGTATCTATTTATTACATGATTTTGCCTCTAACAAGATGAATGTTCTCAGAGGGCAGTGACCATGCCTAGCCACGGAATTCATAGTAAGCTCTGATAACCAGCATGTAGCTATTATATGTATATATCACACATATCAATATAGGTGATATTTTGCAGATCTTCAAAATAATTCCAGAAAATTTGACATGAACATATTCTGTGACATTTGGATAAGAAGTGAATCTTTAAATATAACATTTTTTCTTTTTTTCTCCTTCCAAATAGTTATTTTTTTACAGATTTTTTTCCCTACTGTGATATTGTGATGTAATGAGAAATATATATTTGGTCTTCATCCCAGGTTCCTAGCACAGGTTTCCTAAAACCCTTGTAATGTCCTGTGATGAGGGTGAAAGGAATACCATGTTTCCCCCAAAATAAGGCAGGGTCTTATATTTATTTCTCCTCAACAAGACACCCCAGGGCTTATTTTCAGGGGATGTGTTATTTTCCCCTCAAAGCCTCAGTTTGCAGCACACACAGGATGGCCGGGACCTGACAGGGGGAGCCGACCTTGTTGGTGGGGCTGCCCACACCTTTCCGGTCACCTCTGGGATAGTAGCTGTCTTGATGGTGCAGATGAGAAGGGCTGCTCGTCTTCTTCACCGCTCCACCACGAAATGCATGGGTTGTGCAGATACGCTGCGTAGCCACACCCATCACCAGGTCTTATTTTCAGGGTAGGGCTTATATTGCGCAAATGCTTAGAAATTCTGCTAGGGCTTATTTTGTAGGTAGGTCTTATTTTCTGGGAAACACGGTATCTTTTGATATTCATAATAAGCATCTAATATGCTAATGAGTTGACTTTTGGTGGGCCCCTATATGGCTTTGGGATGGGGACTGGTTGCCAAAGGAACCAACCATGTGATTTGAGGGTTGCAACTTTCAGCCCCACCCCACACCTACACTCCTGGGAGGGGAGAGGGATTAGAGGTTGACTCAATCACCAATGGGCAAAGATTTAATCAATCATGTCTATGTAATGGAGCCTCCATAAAATCCCTCAACAACTAGATTTGAAGAGCGTCCGGATTAGTGAACACATAGAAGTGCTGGGAGGTTGGTGCACCCTGAGAAAGCATGGAAGCTCCATGTCTCACAACCCCCTTCTTTGCCATATGCGTCTCTTCTATCTGGTTGTTCCCGACTTGTATCTTTTATCATAAACCAGTTATAGTAAGTAAACTATTTCCCCAAGTTCTGTGAGCCATTCTAGCAAACTATCATGTCGGAGGAGGGCATCATAGAGGTCCCAGTTTATAGTTGGTCAGAGAAGCAGGGGTGGCCTGGACTTGTGACTAGCATCTGAACTGGGGGGAAGTCTTGTAGAGCATGTGCTGAATGCCAGGTAGTTAGTGTCAGAATCAAACTGAATCATTGGATACCCCCTTGGTGTCCAGAGTTGGAGGATTGGTTGAGGTAAGGTAAAATCCCATACATTTGGTGTCAGAAGCGTTGTGAGTAAAAACAAATGGCAATAGTACCCACTGAGTAAATTATTTGTTTGACTTGAGATATTAATTTCAACTGGTCAACTTAGTTAACTCAATGAAGAAAAAAAAAACCCTGGTAAACCAGTTGTTTCCAATGAATGATTTGTCAGTATATTCCAAATAGATCAACTAAATCTACCTTCTAAACCCAGCCTTGGAGATCTTAGTTCCTGTGACTGCAGTAAAAACTTTGAGTCCTTAATGTTGCCCACACTCAAGAAGTGACATAAACCGAGTCCCACATTCAACAGCCTCATCCCTGAAATCTCAGCTCACTTTTTCTTTTTCTTTTTTTTTTTTTTATTTTAGCATATTATAGGGGTACAAGTGTTAAGGTTATATATATTGCCCATGCCCTCCTCCCCCCCAGCTCGCTTTTTCTGCTACTCACTGGTACCAGCTGTATAGCTCTTTGACCCTCTAAACTCTGGGTCTTTTCAAGTCCCTTCCTTCTTTATTTGACCTCCCTGGACTCAGTATGTAACCTCTTTGGGGTTTTTCAGGAGTCAAATGTCTCTTTGGTTGTTGGACTCTGGTCCTGGTCCCATTTTGCTAGCCTCCTCTGTCTACACCGGATTGCCCACATAACAGAGGGATGCGGGATAGTGTAGAGTGGGGAAGAAAAACTGTTTTCTCCTTAGAAGTATTCACTGATTAATTGGTAGTGCCATCCCATAATATGCTAAAAGAGATTTTGAAACTGTGTTCAGTGGAAATGATTGATCAGTGATGTTAAGAATGGGGGCAGGGAGAGGGATCTCCTTGTTATAATGGAAAGATCCCAGGGCACCTGACCTAGATAATTTCTTTACCCTCTATGAGATACCGTTTCTTCATGAAACTTTTAATAAAATGAGGATGAAAAGGCCACCCTACAGGCAAGATTAAGTAAGATACAATATGTAAAGTATTTTCATAGAACACATAAGAGGGCTTCAGTAAATGGAGGTAGCATGCAGATAATGATGACAACAGACTCCCTTCAAAATTATTCTGCATCCGTTGCTCTCTTTCCGGGATTATCCATTCAGTCACACTACGTGAAAATTTTTGTCAAGGTTTAAAGTGTTAACGACATAAAAGGTGACCATTTTCTCAGCTAAGCCATAGATTTCAATGAATGCTCTCTCTGGCTGTCTGAGGCTACCATACCCTCTGAAAAATATGCTGTGGCTTTATGTGGGTCTCATGGACATTTCCCAGACTATAAGCAACATTTCCATTTCAAAATCTCTCATTCTTTCCTGTTTTCCCTCTGGTTATCATGCAGATGGACTTTCCTTCCATCCTCAGTGCCCTTCTGGGGTGACTGCCCCTTGGGCACTCTGACTGGCCTCAGTGTAGGTTTCTGCTCAGAGAAATGACACCATGTCTACACACCGGAGCGAGGCTTCCTCTCTATGTCTCCTGCTCACCCCAAACTTCCGTTTCACTGTGCTCCAGCCCAGTGTGGGAAGGGGACCAGACAGTGATGACCTAGATCTAAAAGGCTTTTTAAAAAATAAAATCTAGAAATTAATTTCCCAACTCAGAGTATCATCTTCCCCTTAGCACTGATATACAGCCCCCAAAGATTCCAGTTGGCTCAGGTGAGGTAGCATTGGAGAATCAAGGTGAGTCACAGAATGAACTGTGAGTTGCTTTGTAATGTGCAAAGACAGACCGAGACATTTCTGTGAGCTTTACTCACATCCAAGATGTTTGTCCCAGGATTTGGGGGATTGTGTTAAATGAATGTCACCTGGGTCTTTTTATCTTCCCTCACTTTGAAATCTATTTCTCACCCTTCTCATTCAAAAATGAAAGTCCTGAGGGCCTGTCATGGTAACAGATGTTTCATTCCTTTGCATCTTAAAATTAACATAGCACTTGAGTCATAGCCTCTGAGGGCTTTGGAAAAGAAACATGAGCTTGGTGCACAGGAAAACACTAAAACTAGATGAAAAGTTCAAAAGATAAAAACCACAACAAATTCATTTAATGCTGTAAGAACAAAATAATTACCACCCCCAGCCAGACCTGTCTGAGAAAAGTAGCAAATAATGTTTTGTGTGGAAATAATGGTTGTTCTCTATAGTATCACATCCATAAAGTCAGAGGAAATAGTAATATTTTCGTAGAAAGAGTAATTGTAAGTAAACTTAAGATTCTAGATCTAATTTACTTATCTCTAAGATGAATTTCACTTGGCCATTACTGTGTTTTCCAAAGCATATGCCATAAAGAACTAACCTTTTTGAGATTTCCTAAGGAAAATAAGCATCCTACAGACATTGGTATTTGAAAAAATGATATATTGTATAGCCTTCAACTTGAAGAGACCTGATTCTTAATAACATATTGAAATCACTGAGACCTGTGATAAGGAGACCCAACTGATTCAACTCATTGTTATTTCCAAAGCATTTTTGATGTGATATTTTTATTTAGTAGTGATTGATCCATTGCCAGACCTCTGTTATTTTTAAGGTCTATTCCCTAACTATTTCATCTTGTTTAATTATAGTCCAGTAGCCATAAATATATTCATGACTTTTTAAAAGTGAAGTCAATTTAAATGTAGCTGAATTCTATTCATTTACTATTCATTTTATTGAGTGTTATTATTTTAGTTTTACCTAAATTTACCTCTCTACAAGGTAATCCATGCTTCTACTATTCCAGGATTTCATAAACATAAGTTTGTTTACTTCGTTCATGACATTTACCATTATTATTATTATTATTATGCTTAGCTAATAAAGCCTTCACCAGTTTCATAATCATTATTATCATAAGTATTCTAACAGCTACCATTTATTAACCATCCATTATGTGTCGGGGAATATGCTAAGTATATTATGTGCATTTTCCACTTAATACAACCATTATGGCAAGTATGCATTATAATTTCCTTTTTAAGTTGAAAAATCTGAGACACTGAAAGGTTATGTAGCTTGCTGAAGACACAATAGGTGGTAAGTGGCAGAGCTGAGAACACACTCACATCTCTCTCTGGCTTCAAAGCCTAGGATCATTTAGCTGGGCTATTATCCATGCATCTGACAAAGATTTTAGACAGCTCACACAACAGAAGAGATAAGATACTTTTAAAACAAACAAAGCAGATAGAAGTCATATCTCACTGTAGTTTTCATTTGCATTTCTCTGCTGACTAATGATGTTGAGCATTTTTTTCATATATCTGTTGGCCATTTGCACATCTTTGTTTGAGAAATGTCTATTCAGATCCTTTGCCCATCTTTGAATCAGATTATTTGATTTTGTCCTATTGAGTTATTGGAGCTCCTTATGTATTCCAATTATTAATGCCTTGTCAGATGGGTAGTTTGCAAATATTTTCTCCTAGTCTGTGGGTTGTCTCTTCATTTTGCTGTGCAGAAGCTTTGTAGCTTGATGTGATTCCATTTGTTCAATTTTGCTTTGGTTGCCCGTGTTTTGGGGTTATTACACAAGGAGCCCTTGCCAAGACCAAAGTCCTGAAGCACTTCCCCAATGTTTTCATTTAATAGTTTCATAGGAGAAAAGCTTCTTACCAGAATCTCAAAATGTCAGTCCTCAGCCCAACACACTGTGAGACAATGGCTTTGTGCATCTTCCTATGTCTTCTGGATTCACTCCAGAGACTTTGTCTAACGTGTTTAGTCCATCCCCGATTTGGCTCTGGGATTTAATCTTGTGCTTTGGCATCTTCCTTTCCATTCTTGGTTCTGATTTTATGGTCTTTATACTTGGCATGTCCTTTGTCATCAGCTTTCCATTCTCCACAAAGGGATCCTCCAGCTTTATCTCTGATTTTATTGGTCTCCATGGCTTTCTTTTTGAACTCAGATCCAGCTCTGTCACCTGAACTAGTTACATCCCCTCCTTACCATAAGGGGATTTTCCAGCCTGGGCAAATCCTTCCTGCCACTGCCTGAGCCCCGGCTCTGCGTGGGCAAATTGTGTGTGTCCAAACTGGATTAACCTTGGGCCTGAAAAGACCCTCTAAATCCCCTTGTCCATTTTACAGGTGCTTTTATCAATACTCTCCAGCTGCATTTTGCATTTATTGAGTGGTAGAAACTCAAACGATGTAATACATGCTCTATCCCACTACAGGAACACCATAGTCACACGAGGTACTGGAGTGGAAAGGAATTTATTTTTCTTCTAACATGCCCCTTGATAAAGTCCCATCACTTTGTCTACTGCTTTGATTATTGTAATAAAGTCAGCTAATTTTGTCAGGAAAATCATTCCCCAGTTAGTTCTCTAAATGTATGCTTACCAGGTCATAAATCCAGAGACAAAATTTTCTTTCTGAATTCCATTGAGCCCCTGGACTAGTAATGAACGTATCTGGGCCTCATATTTCCTCATCTATGAAATTAGAGGGAGCCACATCAGTTGTATTCCATGGGGTGTTCTGGAAGTCCCTATGTTCTGCAGCAGTGTCTGTGGGCAGGGGGGCATTGAGCAAGGGGAAAAGTGAAGATTGTAGAGCAAGCCCAAGCACAAAAGGTCTACTTTAATCTGTAATACAAGTTAGGTTTCTGGTTAGCATTTTATTTAGAAAAAAGGGTAAAGTTCAAAAAATAAGTCTGAGCAAACTAAAGCAAGCATGAAATTTCCTGCCTTTCTCCCTTCATGGAAAACTGTCCCTTCCTCTTCCTGGCCTTTAAGATGTAGCTCCAACATCACCTACTTAGAGAAGCCTACCTTGCTTCCCTCAGGCTCCATTTTCCGTGTTCCTGGAGCTTTTGATTATTCCTGAAAATAGCACTTGTCACATAATATCGTTAAGTTAAATGGCTCTGTCTGCCCCACTAGGCCAGCCGTGTACTGTCTGTGTAGTAGGTATGCAACAAATATTTACATAAAGTAGGAATGACTCATCCAATAAATAAAGTGTGTATTATTTTCCCCAAATCTAACACACTGCCTTACATTTTCTAAAACTGAAGCTCAGTTACTGTTTTTCTGCTTACTCCCACAGCCTCTCAAGATATCCCTGCAATTTATTCATGTCACCCTGGCATTTCACTATTGGGAAGAACCAGTGTCATCAGCAAATTTGGAGATGTCACTGTGTACTCCATCTTCTAGATCACATCTAAAAATGTTCTCTGAGACCAATCCTTAAAGAACTTCTCCGTTTACACTTCCTATATCAGGACCCGTTTATTCTCATTGCTTCATGGGAGGAAACTCAGTCCCTAGGGATGTATGACAACATTTTTTTTCCAAATCTGATGATCATTTAATTTTAAAAACAGCCTTTTTCAAAGCCTTTTTGGAGATAAAAAAAATTTGCATTCTCTCTGTTCCAAAATAGGGAGAATAGTGGATAAATTTAGAGCTTTATCAATTTATGTTTACCTAGATGTTTCTGTATGGAATAAAAAACACTGGGTTATTTTGGGAAGTAATGAAATGACGAATAATCTTAGTTCCAGTCAGTCCTCCTGGAGTTGTTGTTACCTGGCTGTATGATCACATGCCAAACTACCCATTCCCCATTTGGATTTCTGTTGAAAATGCAAAACTGTATATAATTCTGTGGATACATTCTATTAGCTACTTTAATCTCTCAGTTTACAGATAATTTTTACATTTAATCTTATTGTGCAACCTAAGTTTTCAGCTCAAATTCTAATTCATCATATTTTTCACCATTTTTCATATATCTAACCACACGTGTGCATGGATGTACACATACACAGAGCACATGTTCCTTTGAGCTTCAGTTATCACATCCATTTTCTATTAAGAAAAAAAAAAATCAACCTTTCTTTCACATTCATCCACTCAAAATTTATACCCATAATTTGATTTTCAAAGCATCTTCAAAGCAACTTTATTATTCAAGTAACCTACAGCCAAGATAAACTGTCAAATGTCAAAATATAGAGTGAGAGACAAAAACAACCCTCATCTGGAACCATAGAATTTAGTTTCCTGCTTAAGATTTTTAATTTTTTAAAATTGCTATTGTTCTTTGAATAAAGACTCTAGTCTTTGCAAAATATAATAATTCTCAAATTGCATTGATTGCCTCTGGAATTAGCTTTCTTTTTGAATTTAGCTTTTATTTTCGGTATTTATTCTAGTGTTCATTATTGTTGATTTACCTGGGTGAAATTGAATTTGCTTTTGATGACCTCAATTTAAATCCCTTCTATAACAACTTCATTGTTTATTTGAGGAAGCATATAATACTGTATGCATGTCTGTTTCTCTTCCAATGTTTTCAAAACTGCCATTAAGACAAGTTACAGCTAAATTTTTAATGTGCTTTTCACGGACACAGCTTGCTAACTTCAAGAGGAAACATTTCAAATAATTTTCAGGAGTATCAATTCAAATTCTCTTTGCACTGTCAACTCAATTAATTCAATAGCTCCATATTTTGAGAGGCCAAGTCTGTATCTGCACGATTTCTACTTCCCTGCTAGAACGAGAATACTATATGGATCTAACTGTGGTCTACATTATAGAAATATAGACCACAATTTTCCTTTCTAGGGAAAATTATGGTCCATATGGTCCATATGAAAGCCCATATGCAGTGTGCTTATTTCAGACAATGTAAATATAAAATTATTGAGCAATAACAAAATGTGAACAACACCTTAAAGTTTTCTTATAGACAAATTGGTTTTGTATACTATACATATTCATTTTAGACCACATAATAATTTACAAATATTGTCTTACTTTTATAATATAAAATTAATGGCAACACGCAAACACCTTTACAATACTACCCCCAAACTTTTTCAAAATGAATCCATGGGGATCATCTTGATCTCTCCTTACGTCTGTCATATATGAAAAAAGATTGCACAGGGGAATGTGTAATTTATAAATCTAGAGATCCATGAATTAAAGTGTTTAGCTTTCATTGTAGTCCTTACTCTACAAATAACTGTAGAAACTCAGTTCCTGTCATTCTTTTACACTTTTTAAGGTACTAAAAAAAAACTATGAAAACCAAAATTTATCACAAAACATAGGTATTCACAACCAATGGAAAAAATCCTAATTTTGCCATCTACAACAGTAGTCTTGGTGTATTTTGGTACATGAAAAGTTTCCAAGAGCCATTTGGGTATGGATAGTTTAAAGCAACGCAATATCTGATCATCGACTTCCACATGTGTTGCTTTCTAAGGTTGATCTGCCTGAAAAGGTGTCTGCTGTCAAGGCATTATGCAAATTCTCTTTCCATCTCCCCTTTTGCAGATGCTCTTCTCTCATTTTGAAAGAAAAGCAGAGACCTCAGCAATCCCCATTCTTGGTATGCTTCATTCCCCTGAGGGTAAAAAAATCTCGGAAGTCACCAAAGTTTCACTCTGAAATACTAGTGTCAGCAAAGCCTTCTCTACAGCACCATAAACCAGAAATAGACTTCCCATCTCTCATCCTTCCCCATTTTTAAATATTTCATTCAGAGGCAAACATGGTATTAGAAACATTAGCCCATGTTGGTATATTTTGAATTCAAGTTTACATAGAGTGGGGCTTGGGGTGAGGGATGCAGGTGTTGGGAATGAAGACACTTTTCTTTAACAACCTCATCTAACCACTGTCAAATAATGCATCACACCTGAAGGAGGATCTCAGGCGAACGAAACACAGGAAGCTCAGGTAAAAGCTACTGATATCCAAGAAGTCTCCATGACTCATTCATCCATTATCACTGTATTGACCTGTCTATTTATCTATTGATTGATCGATTAATCCATCTATCCTTCTATCTTTAGAATTGGAATATTCAGGATCTGTAAGTAGCAAAATAAAAAAATACCTATCTGCTATGAAATGAGGAATGAGTCTTCTCTCCATTTTTATCATTCTTAACAATGAGAAATGGCGTGGTGAACATTGCTGCTCATGTTTCAGTCTGTGACTTAATTTGCCATATCTCAGAGGTGAGGTAAAAAGTTTGTTTACCTACACTAGATCAACATTACATGCTTGAGTAAAAGGAACATATATTAAAGTAAATGATTGGTATCTTCCTGAACAAATATGCAAATTTGGAGAAGAAACTTTTAGGTTTTTTTTCCCCAAATAATAATTGAAAGTTGCAAATCCATGTTTGTGTTTTAACTTGGGGATGAATCTTCTGCTTTCTCACACATACCATCCACTTTGCTGCTCAGGTATATATCTCTATCATGCATTTATTTAGTTTTGATTAAATTAATGGAATCATATTGTGAGTTTCATTGTAAACCATGCATTCAACAATTGTCATTAATAAATCATTTATAAGCTTGCAGTCACTAGTGTCCTAATATCACCCTTTACTTTTGGCTTGTAATTTCCACAAAGTAAATTGACTGTACTATTTAAAATAGAATATCTTCTTCTATATAGATGAAGAACAAATGTTCTCCAAATGCAACTTGATATAATGTCTAGACTTTAAAAATTTAGCTTCATTTAATGAAGTTTACTCAGATTTTGATAGATTATTTTAGTACTAGCAAATATATAAATTATAAATTTAATATCACTCAATAATGAAATGAAATCACTTATCTATGTTAAATAATTCTTAGGTGTCCTCTTTTCTGTAATTCTTTTACACTTTTTAAAGTGTAAAAAAACTAAAAAACTGTAAAAATCAAAATTTATCGCAGAACATATGCTTTCACAACCAATAGAAAAAAATCCTAAAATGAACAATATCCAATCTATGAGGTTGATTCATCTCAAGTTCTCCTAATTTTAGCTTAACAAATAAAGTATCTCTATATAAAAAGATACCAATTTTAATTAATAGTCACTTGTTGAGTCTTGTAAAGTTATTTACTTTGTTATAATTCTCAGAATTTAAAGAATTGGGTAAATTTAATGAATGGGTAACAAAGTCTTTAAGACAGATGATAAGTAGCTTCTGGTTATTTATTTTTAACAAAATTGAAGAACCTAAGATCTGATATATCATAAAAAATTATTGATTATAAGTATATGATTTTTGGTATATAATAAAGAAGGACTTTAATTCAAATATACTGATATAATAAAACTTTGATTCTCTTATGTTTATTTCTACAAATAAGTATAGATGCTCACCTACATCTCTCAAAATGAAAAACAGAAAGAAAATTAATACTGAATTCTGTCCAACCCTAGCAATAAGTAATATTTATTGATGAATACATTAACTAATTAAAAAGAATCTCACACATTACATTGAAATGCATTTCTAATAAAAGTTTACTTTTTATGCTAAAAAATTTATAAAATTATAAATATATGTGTTTATTTTGATCAGCTGTGTACCTGTTACAATTTTCATATCAATTCAATCCAGAATTTTAAACACTTAAATCCAAAAGACAAAGGAAATTATTTTAAATGATAATTTAAATTGTTTTATTTCAGAAAATTATAATAGGATAACCAATAAACAACTTTCATATACAAAATATAGTGCATTCATATAAAATTATGTGAGGAAAATGGATTAAAAATACAAGTTCAAGGGGAAAAGGAAAAAGGTTAACATTTCCACTGTCATAAAAAAGTATGTCTGCTTCAACAGATAATCTGAATATAAAATTGCTATCATATTCAGATACTTTTAAAATAAGAGACTTAACATAAAAGTTTTGTTTTTAACTTTTATTATATATAATAGGCCATAAATTACATTGTTTAAAGTCAGGAAGAAAAATTTTAAATGTTTTCTTAAAAATGTTCAACAATAGTACATTGTTTTCCAAATTCTTTTTGGGGATGAATGAGGGGAAATTTGCACAATACTGACATAGGCGATAATAACATTTGACCTATCTTCTTCAAATGGCTTCACCAGTGGCATAATATGTGAAATGAAAGATATTACATATTATAATGACCATGATATTCTATAATGACTTTTAAGTTTTAATTTATTATATCATACTTTATATGATATTGAACAATACTCTCTGCAGGGAAGTAATCAATTTTAGTGATTGTGGATGGCAATTTTGGCCAAACTTGACTCAAATAACTTTTATATTTGAGCAGGTTTTTACCAGATTTTACTGTAACCAAATCACCTTCATTTCAAGAAACGTTTCATTCATAGTATTTTTTTTTCAGTTTTCACATGGGTTTAAAATTACCTCAAGTTTTTTTTCTCTTTCACTATATACCAAGTTTAGGTACTTGTTATGTATTAAAAATTAAGGTATTAGACTATATGAAATGTAAAGTATCTTTTAGATTTAATTTCTTATGATCCAAGAAATGTAAACTCGAAAAGAATTTTAAATAAAATGAGAAAATATTGGAAATGGGGAACATTTCATTTTGAATGAAAATGTAGTGCCTCTAAGCCCTAGTTTAGTTATTCACTTCAACAGATTCATTTACATTAATATGCAATTTTTGTGCACCAAAAATTATGCCAGACAATAGCAGTTAACATATCAGCCACAATAATAGGTCTTTGGATATATGAGTGAAACATCTTAAAACTTTTAAATATCATTCAATTTCTATTCATACCCATTCTTTTAAATCTTTCATTTCATAAATTGGGGCTTAATTTTTATTCGTTAGCAATACAGCCAGCCATATGTTCATTTGTTTCAATTTTATTAAATTATTACGCACTGATTATAATTCTACCTTTCAAAGGCTACAAGATTTCAATGACTTCTCTCATCAATTTCAATTTCAATTTTACAATAACAATACAATAAACATGATTGCTTCTTTAAGGTATGTGTGGACTAGTGTTGGGTTTCGATCTCCTCCTTCAACAAACTATAAAACGGGAATGGTACAGCATTTTCCCTACAAACATGTATTCTTCCTTAGTCATTCTGCGGTTCTCAATCTAGTCAATGTCAGAGTATTTAATATGACCCATTTTTCATAGAGAATAGTAGTTCCATTTACAGTGCCCAGATTGATAGCGCAGTACGCTATCAATCCCAAAAGCTCTGATGCGGGCCATGGACCTCTACCAAAAGATTCCTTTCTGGGCTATCAATCTCATAGTTCCCCACTGTCCCTAAGCCCTAAATCAGACACTTGATGTCTCCCTGGTTTTGTATTCCTGCATCAGCAGTCTGCCTAAGCATAGTCATCACTCACTAGCACCGTTAACTGCACTTGCTACAAACACTGAACCACTTTTCTCATCCTAAGGCCAAGTGCAAAATTCCTTCCAAGTGCAAAATTCCTTCCACATTACTCCACCTAAGAATACCTGACCAGAACCCATTTTGTCTCCAGGATTTTTGAATAATTGAAAATTTAATGGGATCATTTTTTTTTTATTATTTTGGCAATGGGACTCTTGGACGTTAACAGGTAGACAAATACGAAAGAAAATATACTTCAAAAAGCAAAGTTTAAAAAGATTCATCCATCAGTAATTATGTACTTTTTGTCTCTATCTAAAAGTAGTAGCATTTCGCTCAAAGTGTTCTATTCGATAAAACTTCTAAGGCCAATTTCATCATTCTTTTTATATATGTTTACTCAAAAGCAATGAGTTCCTGCTAAGGGTCTGCTTTGGAGGAGACATCAGAGGGTAAACAAAGAGTGGATAAAGCAGTAAACAAGCTCTCCCAGCTGTGATGGTAGAAGCATACTCAAGCCCATTTATTTCGCTATCATCGCAAATCAATTTTGCTTCAATTCACTTGAGGGTCATTTTGCTCCTGTTTTGTTGGACAAAGCAAGTCACATGGACCTGCCTCTCTTTAAACTACAGTCCTTCCATGGACATGCAAGGCATAGAGAACTGGAACTTAAAAATTATCATATAGATTATTTTGAAAATTATCTTTAATAAATGCAAAGCAACTAGTGCTACTCCTGTTATATAAGAATTGGTCAACAAATGATAACTTTTTTATTAGAGTAAGGATTCTTCAACCAACTGGCTTCAGTATTTGAAATTAACTGAATTACCAGACTTCAAAAAGTTATATCCCATAATAATTAGCATCCCATATAATTAGTATTATAGAGGCAGAAGGAATCTCTCTGACTTGAGAACTGAAAGAAGGAAATAAAATATTCCTGGTAACAGTGATCTGTCCCCCACTGAAAGTGATTATCAACATTTTACTCCTTCCATGTCAGGAATGAACATCTTTTAACAATCTGAGAAGTGTCAGACTCCTATATTACTGGACCAATTGCTTAAGGTATTTAATTATAACTCATGTGATTGTCAGATGCACATACAAAATTTTTCACTATATTACTTCTACCCTAAAGAAGTCAAGACTTTTGCAATTGATAGTAAAAGTAAATCTAAAGACGCATAGCACAGCCGATTCATGCTATCAGGAATTATTCTTGCAATTTGCTCCTATGACTAATTACATATTGATCACATGTATGGGGGGTAGAGTTAGATTGAACCTGTCCTTATTTTATGGACAATAATTGCCTACAACTTCCAGAACCTTGAAAACAAACCAGGTGGCCGCATTTTTAAAAGGCAAAGGGTTATTCTCAACTCTTCCTTATCATACCCTCTTTCTTTCAAATTAAAGAATGGCTGGCACTCACTTTCTGATCTTTTCTTCTTTCCACTCACCTGCCCTGGATTCTCTTTACTTAGGACTTTTCTTTCTGTCTGAAAACTAGGTACTTAACCCATATCAATTTTTAAAACTTTCCCTGTTTATTACATATGTTTTACTGGGATATTATGGAAAAGAGCAGCTTCATACAAAGCCATGTGTGTGTGGTATATGTGCTCAATTAAAGTTAGAAATATAGGTTGAATATCCTTTATCCGAAATGCTTGGGACCAAATGTGTTTTGGATTTGAGATTTTTTTCAGATTTTAGAACATTTGCATATGCATAATGAGATATCTTGGGGGATGGAATCCAAGTCTAAACACAAAATTCATATATGTTTCATATACAATTTATACACATAGCCTGAAGGTAATTTTACATGATATTTTTGATAATTTTGTGCTTGAAACAAAGTTTTGACTGTGTTTTGACTGTTACCTGCCACATGAGGTCAGGAATTTTCCACTTGTGGTGTTATGTTGGTGCTCAAACAATTTTGGATTTTAAATCATTTCAGATTTTGGAATTTCAGATTAGGGATGCTCAACCTGTACAAGCTTCTGCTCTAGGTGGTATCGACAACATGGCTATCACCTTGCAAGTCATAATTTCTGGGCCTCAGTTTTCTATTCTGAAATATGAATGAGCAGGCCTCATGCTATTGTTGTAACTCCGTACATGTTATGTTCTCTTAGTAAAATGCTGTCTAACCTCTCCCTATCCCTACATATTTACTGCTGGCTTCTATTTATTAAGGCCTTAGCTCAGGTATTACTTACTACAAAAGGCTTCCCTACTCTCAATCCATAAAATATTATATTTATATAATAGCTATATAGCTCTACCCTTATACTTAAAACATTGTTATTTCTTGTTTTATATGGATATAAACTATAAACATATAGTGGGGTCTCTACCACCCCACTACAGTGCAAACTCATGAAGAGACCAGTCCACGTCTCACTCATCTTTGAGACGCTTGAAAACAATTGGGCACTAAATAAATAAATGTAGAATGAAGGAATGGATGGAAGAACAAATGATTGAGTGAAGTAGATGATTTTTCCCAAATTCCTTTTGGGTCCAACTTAATGCTACTCCAAATAATATAAATAGGGAACTAAGATATTTGGAGGATTTTCAGTGTTTCAAATCGCTATCACTAGATCTACATCCTCCCCTTCAGGCTTTAAGTCCTGAGTTCTCACTGTAGGCTTTCTCTTCCTGCTCCCTGTTGCTATAAAATTAACTAGAATGTTGGCAAAATGTCTCTCATCCACTGCAGCATTTGAGCAAGGACTCTTCACTTACTTGATCTATCAGAGGAAGTTTCTGCTCATCAGTCAAGCAGGCAGATGACAAGACTCAGACAAAGGCTGAGAGTTGGACTGATGGAGAGGGTTCGTGCAGTGGTCACAGGGACTGTCACTATTGCTATCTCAGACACGAGGGAAAGGAAAGTGGGAGGCACATAGTGACTAACCCCTCCCCCCCCATCAAAAACGAATTTACCCTCCTATCATAAAATGCTCTCTCTAGGCCAGGGTCCTCAAACTTTTTTTTTTCTTTTTTATGTTTTTCTTTTATTTTTTTATTTCAGCATATTATGGGGGTACAAATGTTAAGGTTACGTATATTGCCCATGCTCCTCCTCCCCCCCTCGAGCCTCAAACTTTTTAAATAGGGGGCCAGTTCACTGTCCCTCAGACCATTGGAGAGTGCGCACTGTGGGCCCGAGAGAAGTCGGCTGCTAAGCAGGACAGGCAGCGGTGGCAAAAACACCCAGCGGGCCAGATAAATGTCCTAGGCAGGCGGCATGTGGCCCACGGGCTATAGTTTAAGGACGCCTGCTCTAGGCAAACTGGTTGATTTGTCATTACCAAAATAAATCTTATGCTTTGTTTTCCTATCTCTCATGCTAGTTTCTCTGTCTTTCTACGCATTTCAGCTCCACCTTCCTTCATGGCAGAAATCCAGGGACCTCCCCATCTACCCTAGACTACTCCAGTATCCACGATGCTTTCCTATTCTGAACTCTTCCATTTGATACTCAGTCTTGTGCTGTTTTGTGATGGCATATAACTTTTCCATGTTTTTACATTTTAATTATTGTGTCTTTACTTAATTTTGCATATGTTAAATGCCTGATGTCTTCAACTATAATGTACCTTTTTAGAGAGAAGTGGCTGTATCTAGTACCTCTTTGAATCACCCTGGCAAGGCACTCAATAACTGTTAAATGATTGTAGATCAATTATTTCAGCCAGTAGGACAAGAAAAACCACCTTGTTTTCTCAATGATCCAAGTTTATAAGATCATGTATATTATATCTATAGCATATTTTAAAATCTTTTGAAAACTAACATCGATAAGCTAATTTTATTCCCACAACCTTCCTTTGAGTTAGATAGTGCAGAGAAAAATATCACTTTTCAGATAAAGAATTCATACCCTAAAAATTAAGCTTCTAGCCCTAGTAAGAGGGCCAAAGCTGTGGTCAGGTCTCCTGACTACTAGCATTCTATTTTTTTTTTTTCTAGTACAATCCATCAAATTTAGCTTCCCAACATATAGTTCCTTGCATCTACCACATAAACAATGGACTGTTAGCCAGGAACATAAAAGAGTTCTGTAACTTCATAAATTTCTCTGTGCCAGATTATTAAAAGTCAGAAATTTTTCTCCAAACAGAGACATTAGTGCTACTTCTGAAACCATTTTCTTAGGTTGTTAGTTGGGTTATAGGAAGGCTATGGTACTGTTTAGTGTACTTGCTATTTGCTCAGAAACACCAGGAAAAAAAATCATATAAACTCCAGAGTACATAGTCTCAGATTGGGCTCTGGAATAGAACAGATTAGAAAACACAAATTCAATTTCATCTCTACCTCTGAAAGATTAAAGCAAAAAACAAATCCAAACCCCAAAGATTTTTTTAATATAGCAGAGACTTCTTAACTGTCTGATCCACATAGATTGAATTTATTTAATAAACACACAAATTCGTCTATCAGAAATGTAGCCATTCATTTATTCATATAGTAATCACTGTTCATGCAAAATAAATGGATTCTACTTTAATTGTCCACCGGCTGTGACTATAAAGCAAACTGTGTGAACCTTACAATTGAATCTTTACCACAGGCAGAAATGAGGATATAAACCTCGAAAATACAGTTCACTTGGGTCATCGTTTAAGAACTCATATCCTGTCCAATGCTTCAGAGTAAATTACATTATGCTTATGATGCTATTAATCACATCATATCTTCTGCACATCCAAAAGAAAAATATCATTTCTCTTTATCTCTGTCTATATTCCTTACTCAATGAAAATTGCTCAATTATTCTCTGTATTGAAGGTAAATTACAGAAGAAAGTTAATTGCTTACCTACATGGTACTTTATTTCTGAAGCCAAAATATTAACATATGCAACAACAATAAAAGTGAAGAATAGTAAATTACATAAATAAAAGCATGTTTCCATTTATGAGTTATAAAACAAACAAAGCATAACTTTAAAAGCTGTCAATATCTATAAATTAGAGTATAGAAAGGTCACCAAGATTTAAAAAAACACAGTTCTTAAAAGGAAAAGTGAAACAAAGAATCTTTATAACATTCATGATTGTCGTATGTCATTTATCACAGCAAGGCATTTTTTAAATGTAATAAGATTTAAAATTTTGAAATTTAGCCACAGAACTTATGCAAAGTTGATGCTCAATTAACAGAGTCAGAAACATCTGCTTTCAGAAATATTTAAGTAGAGTTATTGTTTACATTGATTATTAAGATCTATAATTAATATTTATACATATTTATATATATTCTTTCACTTCCTGGCAAGTGAATGGGCCAAAACTTCACTTGGAAAGTAAAGTTTACACATGCTTTTTGTGCCATTATATTTAGTGAATATGAAGTATCTCAAATGTTTTTAAGTAACTCCCATATATTAACTTATTTCCTGTTATTAAATATTCACTTTTTAAAGAATTTTAATTAACTAGCTCTAATTTTACAAACTCTCATGCTCATGACATATGTATGCATGTTGCCTCAGTTTCCCGTCATGGAGAAACACTGAATTTATGGATCTGAAAATTTGGATTTTGATTTGGTTCTCTATCACATACACCTTGTACTGAAGCAAACCAATCAATTATGTTTATGGAATGGCAAAAATAACAGCTTCCCTGATTAACTCAGGAATTGTGAGAATCAAATACATTATATAACAAACAACATAAACGTAACAGATTATTTTTTACAAAACATAAAATCCTTTCATCTATTTACCATTACAAAATGCATTTACTGAAAGCTTATAAGGAACAGACTATCCAAATAGTATCTGTCTACAAAAGAGATGAAGGGCAGGGTCCGACGGACTATGCCAGCAGCATCCATGTCTCACCACATCCTTAAACTAAGTAAATTATTCTATTTCTACATGTTTCTCTCTTTTGTAGGGATCGTTTTAGTCTTTACAGTTTGACTGTAAGCTTTTGAGGTTGATTCTCACATTAACCTGTTTGCCCCACAATACCTGTCAGGGCTGACACATACTAGGAGCACATTCTTGCTTGGTTGGTGGTTGTGAGTGACCGAGAAAAACTCCCTTGTGAAATGTGTCCAGATGGGTGGACGTGTACTCTGTTCTCAGCTTGTCCTTATGCATATTTGATATGCAAATCAAATAATGAGCGCTGCCTCCACCATCGCCACCTGATTGGCTGTGGGACGGACAAATTGAACCAATTAACATCCACAGAGAGTCACAAAGGCCTGCCATTAACAGCGTGTGGTGTTTCCAGGTGACTGACATTGGACATGTCTTGGGCATCCCCAACTGTTCTCATAAAAACGTGTGCTAAAATGTATTTTAAAATTCTGTAATGCAGTGACACGACAGATTAGAATGAGTCACATTCTCTGGAAAACATGTTTTGATATTCCAGAAATAGATGTGCTCTTTGGTATCTAAAAGGTTTCCAACCATTTCATAGAATTAATCATTGACTCCAGGATGGTGTTTAAAAGTCGGGGGATATAGATGGGAAGAGGCCAGTTATCAAGGGTATGGGGAGGACAGAGGTATCCTCTATGACAAGTAGCCACTGGAATTGAATCCCAGTGACGTGAGATTGGGCTAAGTGTTGGCAGCAGAGGGAAAGGCAGAGGCAGAATGGGGAGAGGAGGAGAACCTAGAAACAAAAGGACAGGATACAGATAAAGTAATACTACTAATGAGTAATGCGGACCATGGGGAAAATGTATGTTCCCAATGTTGTTTGTCAAGGTCATATGTTGGAGATATTAATTCAAGTCAGTTTTTTCTCCTTTCCCACTGATGGCTAAAAGGAGAAATAAAAGGAAGAATGCAGATTCATTGTCTCTGCTTTTGCTTCCGAAAGAATATGCCAATTAAAGGGATTATAACTCTGAGCTGAGCTTTAAAGTTGAGGGAGAGTTTGGTGGGTGAGGAACGTGAAGAGGGAGAGGTGAATGGGTTTCATGTGATGAACAGGAAATGTCAGAAGCAATGTGGAAGAAGAAGGACAAGTGGGTGGTTTGGCTAGTTCCTTAAGAAACATCTTGTGCATGAGGGCCACAAGGACAAGAATGAGGGAAAACTTGATAAAAGGACAGTGCGAGAGGCACTCTTACTGCCAGTGGAAGCTGATTACCATGCGTGGCAGCCTGGTTTTCATGTGGGTGGGTCCCTTCCTTTGCACCAGTTGTCCTTCCCATTGCAGTCCAGGGCAGAGCTCTCTTTGTTAGTCCCCAGGGATCCACCCAACACAAGTGGTGACCATAATCTGTGACAATCAGTACCCAAGCCTCCAGGGTTCCATCTGACTTTTTGCAGACGCCCCCAACACCCACATCCACATCCACACAAACTCTCAGACACACACACAATATCCCATAAGAGCAATGAACACAAGAAAAGCAGGTGCAGGGCCAAGGACCTTTAATTGGTTATTGGGGATAAAAGTCCCTACACCTGAATTTGGGGGTTAGGCAGCGAATCAAACCAGTTCTCGACTCCCCTATTCCAATCCAGAACAGTGGTTACACACTTGCCCAGGACACTACAACCTTTGGATCAACATTTTCTCAACTAACACATGTGTTTAACACTTGGGTAACTCAATTGAGTTCAGGTAAATGGAAGATAGAAGGGGTATGGAGATCCCAGTAATTAATTTAATATCCTTTGAATTTATATAACGATTTTTGCATTCTCATTCATACACCTAAGCACTTGGGGCACACACATTTACACACACTTGCACAGGCCCAGGTGGTCATTCCTTGTGGTCATTCTTTGTATTCTATGCAGATACTTGTTACACTGAGAGTCTAGTTCCCCATTCAATACTGTAGGATAAAACTAATGTCTAGAAGAAAGGGGATGTGGTCTTCATACACAGACAATTAATTAGTTCATTAGTGTTTAGGAAGTCTGCAAAGTACAAGACCCTGTCCTGGATTTGGGGGCTGACAGATTTATGTATTAGATGCAACCCTTGTTTTTAAGAAAACCCTTGTTTTTTTTAAGAAACTTAGAATCCAGTTAAAAACATAAAGTAAAGCACAGCACTGTACTTGATATAATGGCTAATTTGCACATAAATGAGACATGGAAACACACACAAAAATGTAAGAGGGTGAATTATTAAAACATACATAAAAACTGTGACCAGGAAAATTATTTTTAAAAATAGCTTTTCCTAGCCATACATGGGAAAAGAGGACACCATTTATGCTATCCTCAATCCTCATCATCTGGAAAGAGAGAAGCAGCTTTTTAAGTTCAGGTCTGTTTAGGGAAGAACTAAGCTGAATCACTTCAAAGGTAGATGGGCTGGAGCCAAATGCTTTAAAACAGAGGAGTCAAAAGGGTTGGGGAGGGATATATGTATTAAAGGTTCCCTGAGCCTGAAAAAACAGAACTGTATTTGAATAGTTTCTGCAACTGGTAAATCCCCTAGGTGGGTGATTTCTTCAACATACCTGCAGCTGTCGGTGAGTACACAAGCCTTAAGACCAGTGACTGAGGCCTCCTGGGATGAGTACATGGTTAGAGACTAAAACTTCCTCAAGAGCATCCCTGGGTCTGCCCCAAACAGCACAATGAGTGATGAAGGATCCACATTAATGGTTGTACCAGGTAGTGGAGAGAGTAAGTGGTGAAGATGTCACCACCATGAACTAAAGACCTGGCTACTTCTTGATTTCCTGTGCTGTACAATGCCCTAAATTCTCAATTACCCCAGTGGCACTGTGGGTTTCCTGAGTTAAGGAACACCTTTCCAAGCCAAGCATGCTATAGAAGAGAGTCCTCCTTTGATCTCCAGAGAGGCTGCATGAGGATCCCTTCCATCCTATTGAAGTGGGTTGGGCTATTCCAAACTCAAATGAGTTGAACTTCTCACCGAGCAGATAGTTGGGGCCTCAGAGGAAACTGACATGATGTAAAGAAAATTTTAAATGTGATAGATATTAATATTGAGTTTAAAACTAAGTTCTGCAAACTAAAAGATAAGGGCATTTGTGATAAGTGCCATATATAATTCAAAGTGTTAGAATAATTTAGACTTGATAATAAAAATGGAGAGCAAAAGAGTCTTTACATCCTCCACAGACTAAATATCTGATAAAAGTTAAATTAAGTCAATGATATAGGGTAATTCTTATAAAAAAATAACAATTATTATTCATTATTCTACCTGAAGTCAATTCAAGTCTCTTCTCTGTAATGAAAAAAACCAATGAAAAGAAGATAGAATCTCACAATAATAAGTCTCCAAGCTACAATTTAACACCAATTTAGCAATTCCATTAGAGAGCACATCCAGTTCATTAAAAACAGCAAGCTAACCTGTCTATAAATTGCCTCACCATAATCAAATGTTGGCAAAATAACTAGATAGGAAATATAGCACATGTCTGAAATATTAGCAATTAATCATAAAATAGCCAGTTATTCTAAAATGTCATGCATATTACTGTATACTAATATTTCTTAAATTGAACTGAAAGAAGTTTCTTTTTGATTTTTTAAACTTATTTTCCCCTCAATCAATTTTTTTAAAAATACATTTAAGAGTTAGCTATCTTCACACATGTGGAAATCCATATACAACTAAACTTATCAGTTAGGCAGAGACCTTCAAACAAATTTGGATTTGTAGCTGGACAGTCTTTTAAGAATCAAGCAGAGCTCTAGATTGCTATTTCCTTCGGTCCTTCTGCAAACTCAGGCCAAGAAGGAACCATTATGCAAGTAGCCCAGAGCCTGATGTAGGAATCTCTCCCAGAGCATATCTGATTTGTGTGGTGGTCCCTAATTCAGGAAATGGCCCATTTCATTGGTAAGCATGCATTGCATGACGTCAAAAAGCTCTTTGTTAATTGATTTGAAACATAGATTTGTATAATTTCCACACATTTGTCCAACTTTGCCTTTCAGCTAAACAAAACTACTGCCTCTCCTATCCCAGTGCATTATACACATTTGAAGACTGCCCAGTACCTTATATTAATCCTCTTGTCTCCAGTTTTTTAGCCACTTTCCAGCAGAATGTGGCTTCTAGACCCCTTTATCCTTCAGGAAGAGTGAAAGATTACAGAAGTATGCTATGGGTAAAATGAAGAATTTTATATTTTCTGTGTCATTAAAGAAAAAAGCAAGGCTGTGGATCATTTTGGCTATATCTAAATTGAGCTGCTGACTTGACTACTTTGGGAAAAGTCTTCTCTTTTGAGGTGGAAGGTACAATCCATTTACTTGCAAAATTAAAATTGTGCTCACGGTCAAAGGCAAGCTCTTATACACACTGGAATTGTTTACTAACGAACCCATTTCCTGTGATTCAGAACTACCTCTGGAAACAAAGATTTTCACTCTGCATTTCGAATGGATCAACTGATCTGCCCAGAACTTCTTTAAATTCATTCAGCAGGTATTTATTGAGTGTTGACTGTGAAACAGGCATTGTGCTAGATGCTGTGACAACAAACAAAGACAGCCTCAGACCTTAACCCTGGACATGGATGAAGGAGCTATTGATGGAGTAGCCATGCACAATATTAACTATGACAGGTATTATGAAGAGAATTTATCAAAAGCCACGAGAGAACAGATCAGGTGCATCTAGTACTACCCAGGAGTTCAAAGAAGGGTTCTTTAAAGAAATAGCATTGGAGCTATAACATAGTGGAAATTAACCAAGGAAAAAACAGGGGAGAGAATATTGTTGGGGGGCAGTAACCACTGGTTGAAGCTCTGAAACAAAAGGAAGCGAGGCATAACTGGGGGGTAAAGTTGAGCCCACTGTGTCTGGGACATTGAGATGGGAGGTCAGGGAATAGAGGTACAAGATGAATCAGAAGAGCCTGGCTGAGCCCAAACCATGCAGAGCCTTGAGGGACACGGTAGAGATTGTCCTCCTTACCCTAAGAATAATGAGAAGTCTTTAAAGGATTTTTTTTCCAGAGGAGTCTTAGTGTTAAAAAGCTCAGCCTGGAAGCACCTTGGAGAATGAACCTGAGCAGGGTCCCAGGAGGACAGTAGAATAACCCAAGCGAGACATGATGGTGAGTGTGTGGCAGTGGTGTCTACAGACATGGAAAGGGGTCAACAGATTTGGGAGACAGGTAGGGGTAAAATTGAAGGGACTTGCTGGATGGGATGTAGGGTCGAAAGGAGAGCCACTTGTCAAGGGTGAACCCTGAATCTACTTTGTGCCACTGATTGAACAGCAGTATCCTTTACTGTGACTTGAACACAGAGGAAGAAGCAAGTATATAAAGGGAGAAAAGGAGTTGGATTCAGGACATGCTAAGTGAAAATATCACCAAAACATATTAGTAGGCTGGCCTGGGTTCAAGAGCATGGGGCATGTAGATGACAACTGAAACGAAAACTCCCCCTTAACTACCCCTTGTAAGTAGCAAAACTAAGCATAATACAATGTGTGATAGTGGTCTATAAATCCCCCCCCCCCCCCCGGCATATATCATTACCAATGAGGCTAATCAATAGTGAAACTCTAATGACATTGGGTATATTTATAAATCTCTCAGTCCCAGGGAGAACGACTACCCCTAGTAACCTTTATGAATGTGGAGGTCTCTTCAGCTAACCAGAGAATGCTTAAAAATATTTCTCTGAGCAATTAACTTAAGGTAAACTATCCTTAGCAAGCTGTTCCTTGCAGGCTGGGATATGAATTCACTACTTGCCTTTTCCCCCTCATTTGAAAAATCACTTCTCGGGAATTCCCTTCTAGGATTCTAGACATTTCCTTTGCTGCCAGGTTGGGAACTAAGAGGGAAAAGGATAGAGATCAAATAGACTGTAAAGGTCGTTTGCATTTCATAGGTGGAGAAACTGAGGCTTAAAACAAAGACATATTTAGACTGTACTAAGAGCAGTTTCCTCCACCTATTCTGGGTCTTTTTTTCTTTTGTGAGTATTCCTAAAGTAAGAACAGAACACACTGATAGCATGTTATCTACATTCCAACTTCTGAAAGAGCAATCTAGCAGACTGAAGTAGAAGACATCGTGTTCTTGACCTCTCTGCCTTCTGATGGTGCTGCCTGGCATTTAGTTATAAAATTCTGTTCTAGATATTGTTTTAAGTACTCACTGAAAGTGTCAGGCTGGCCAGAGGATGGCTTTCCTAGATTAGTGAATACAGGTAAGTTGGTGATCCTTTTAAAGAACATCTATTTATTTCCAAATTATCAAGGAATTCAAATACTGTCTTGGATAAACCTCCAACTCAGTGGATTGATCTTAGAACATAACTTTCCGGAAGGCCTTTATTTATACTGTGAACATAGGCTTAGCAAGGGCTTTGTCATCATTACCATCTTATCCAGTGGTAAAGAATAAAATATTATTAATAAAAATAACCTAGCAGCTTGGTTCTGCTTGTTCTTTAGGGCTTTAAATCAAAATCAATGTGACTTTTTAAAGTAAACCCCGGGTAGAGTTTAAAATGCTGAATGTGCATGAATTATGCATGTGTACAAGCCCTACAGCCTCAGGTGTATTGTTAGTAAATCAAATGCCATAAATATAAATCCATTCCAGTAGTTTATTTGAGGTGACCAGGGGCTGCTACCCCATGCAACACAATATTAACATAGTGGCTTAGGAAAGCATTATTCACATAGCAAGATGTGGGTATGCATAGGTGTTGGGAGTGGTCCAGTGATAATTCTATTATAAGAGCTAAACTAATGATGATTGAGAACTCTTCTAAGTCATTTAACAATTTGCCTGTATATTTTTTGTTGAATGCCAACAATGTGCAAGTTCTCTCTTTTGGCCTCACGAATGAAGAATATTGAGTTCTGTCTTCTGATAAATCATTATCCACTGGGTAATTTATACAACTAATTACAACAATGCTAAACAAACAAGGAGCAGTGGAGAGGTCATAAGCCCTACTCAAATTGATCTGTTTTCCTTCCTCACTATGTCCCAGAGAAAATGCTTATGGTGGAGTTGCTATGATGTTTGGTGTCTTCCAAATATATTTGCTTGAGAACGTAGAGAACCATTGTGTAACAATCTATTGTCCTGAAGTTGTTTATCATAGAATGTAAGATCTAAAAGTTCTTGAGCTCAGGAGTTCGAGACCAGCCTGAGCAAGAGCGAGACCCCATCTCTACTATAAATAGAAAGAAATTAATTGGCCAACTAATATATATATAAAAAAAAAAATTAGCCGGGCATGGTGGCACATGCCTGTAGTCCCAGCTACATGGGAGGCTGAGGCAGCAGGATTGCTTGAGCCCAGGAGTTTGAGGTTGCTGTGAGCTAGGCTGACGCCACGGCACTCACTCTAGCCTGGGCAATAAAGTGAGACTCTGTCTCAAAAAAAAAAAAAAAAAAAGATCTAAAAGTTCATCTGGTCCAAATCAATCTTTTCAAAGTTGTGAAAACTCAGACTAAAAGAGGTTTTCATGGGATAATTTGTTATGCTATTAATCTTAAATATGCATGTGAATATATATATTCATGCATAATTATATATTTATATATTGTACAATGTATGACATACAAATACTATATATGTTATAATCATATATAACATAATGCATATCTATATATCATTTTATACATGTATGTGTGTATATATGTGTGTGTGCTTTATACATATGTAATTGGTAGGAGATTATTTTCAGAACCATCAGTCAATTGTATCGTATTACAACCAACTACCTTTGGCTCTAAGGCAATCATTTGCCAAAAGAGCTGCTTAATCTATTTTTGTATCTCTTCTTCCTTGAACCTCATGAGTAAAATGAATTCTCTTAAGAAATCTGGGAAGAATAGCAATGAATGATAGAACTTCCATCATCCTCGAAAGGTAGCATCACATAGGCTAAGTAATATTTATTACCAAGCCATCGTTTCCTCTGGAACACATATCAAAGTAATTAGCCTGAGGGACTGAACTCTCTGCAATACAGGCGATGGGCTGATGGAGTGCCTTCATCTTTTATCTCCTTCAAAATAGACTCCAAAGAAATAGTGACAAAGGGAAATTTAATTTGTAACTGAGGAGGCAAGAGATTAGATAGCCTTGGCGGAATGAGCTTTGAGACTTGCTGGAACTTAAATAAGTCTTTTATAGCAGGGGTTTATTAAACTCAACCGTCTCTGTGGACTATCTCTTTGCCAAGATCAATCCCTATTCTGATATTTCCCCATGGGCTCCACAAATGATAACAGGAAGAGCTTTGGCTCTGCCACTGTAAAAACTGTAGACATGTTTCATATTTTGTTTGTATTGTAAGTTGTCCCAGGGGAGACATGAGGCTGTGGGAAAAGGCAGAAAATCAAATCGATTTCTCACACTGGGGACGGGGAGGCCACTTTCAGAGGCATCACAAGGTGAGAACGAAGCACTGACTTGTCCTCATGAAAAAGCACAAGGTTGATGGGGCCAGAGGAGGCTTGTACAACCAGAGCAGGGAGGGTAAACAGAGTAAGTTTTTCTTAGAAAGTAAAAAGTAATTACATATTAGGTTTTGATCATCACTGATGGAGAAGATATTCCTTCATTTTATAAGGAGGATAAGAAAAGCCAGATGTAGTGGTATGATGTTGCTAAGAAATAAATTATTGTCTGAGCTCAGGAGAGTGATCACGACCTTCCAGTTTTGGATGCACGTTGGCCTTGAGCTCAATCTCTGCCCAGGCTCACCTCTACTCACACAACTTCCCTTCTTTGGGAGGCGGATATTTGAGTTTCCTACTGTCATCCTCTTGCCACATACGCCTAGAAACATCCAAACCAAATTTCACTATATGTGCTGACCAATTGGCTTCAGCTAATCAAGTGACTATGCCTGTCATATCAATGCACGTGGTAGAATTTTCTGGTAAATAATACATGGCATGTGTCAAAAGTCATTTTGTGCCAAATCTACTTTATTCCTCCCCATTTAACTCAGTGCTCAGAGTTGCATAAATTATGTTGTATTCATATCCATTAAAAGGACCACTTTAACTTTTCAGAGCTGGATGTTTCTTGTACTTTTTGTTAATATCCCTTTTACTCAAGAGTCTCCTTTTTTGAATGCAACTCAAGGAAACAAGTTGTTTACCTACTGTCTAGCTTCCTGTAAGGAAAGTTTCACATTGATCCATCACAGAATCTGAGAAATTTGTCTAGGTCTCTTTTTGTTGGTGTTCTTTTAGAATTAAGCTCAAAGAAGCTTCAAATTAAGTAAAAGGACAGTTATTAAACTCTCTAATTCTCTACGGTACAAAATAACAGTGGTGGAAAATATATATACATTTATGTGTATATATTCAGATGTGATAACCCACAAATTTTGAAGTAACAGGCAATAAAATTTGCTTCCTCAGTTTATCTTCTAAATACATGTACTATGTTGGGATTTACTTTCTAATTTATTTGAAATAATGCTTCATCTAACCAACTATAGGGTCAGGCCCCATTTTTTTATTTTATAGGTAACACGCCTATAAGAAATAACCTTCATTACTATACTCTCTTGAAGAGAAATGGCTCGTCGTGTCTGTTTCTCTGGATACCAAAATCTGATCACATTTGTCAACTCTGTCCACCCGTTCCAGAAAATAATTATAAGAATGATGGTGAACATTCATTGAACACTTTTAGTGTACCACTCTTCTTAGGGATTGCCATATAAACCCATTTAATTTTGATGACAACTCTATGAGAGACTATTATTGGCACTGTTTTACATTTAAAGAAAGCATGGAAGAAACTAGTTAACTGGCACCTGGGCAAGCAGATCCAGGCCCTTTGCCCTTGGCCTCAAAGCTCTATTGTCTTTACCTATTGTTTCTCTGTAACGATATCAGCCCTGGGAGGCAAGTAACTTAGTTCTTTAGCAATAATACAAAAGGATTCATTGAGAATGCACAAATACACCCTAAAATAAAATTGTATGCAATTTATTCCATAGGTATTCTAAGAGTGAATGTATACCTATTAATAAAAATACAAATACTATCATATATAATGGGAAGGACCCTGTCTTGCAAGTTATAAAATCTTCTTCCTAAAGAATAATTCCCAACTCTAGATGCGTTCTGTATCCCCTCTATCTCTGGCTTTCTCTGCTCACCTGGCTCTTCCACTCACATCATGGAAAGCCACCAATAACAACAGTCTCTGTACCTTGAACTTGTCCGTAACTTCCCTGACACAGCAGCCATTCCTTTTGCTTCACAACATTACCTGGCTGTCTGTCTCATCCCACCTCCATATTTGCATATCATATATCTGCTTCTGATTCTCCTCATTTGACAACCTTTCAGTCCTTTCCTCTGGTCTATGTACCTTGATATCCATCATCAGCTCTCAACTCTGCATGTCCTGTCAATCTGAGCAGTCCCTGTGGCCTTGAGGAAGAGACTTCAGTAGCTTTACTCTTGCAGAATTGCTGAACTGACACCCTGGGCCAATCTCCTTGCCACAGTGTGTCCCTGTGCTAAGCTGAAGTAGGCAGCTTGTGCTCTGATAATAGCTTGCCCACGCTTTTCTAATTTCTCCATGGAAATCATATTTGTCTCCCACCAAACTGCAAAATCTTTGAGTAGAGGAACCATGTCTCATTTGGGTCACCTGTGCTTAGCACAGTACTGTCACACTTTTGGTGTGTGATAAAAGGCTCTCTGAACTGAAATACATTCTTCTCCAAGGTGGATGAAGAAGAGGATGTGTTGGCAAAGAGGAAGACCCAGGAATAAGGCTCAGGAATAAGCCAAACACATTAAAATGCAGGACTAGAAGTTCAAGAAGAATAGAGATGAAGGAAGTTCATTACCAGAGATAAAGAGATATTTAAAAACTGTAATGACATAGCATAAGTGCATGACAAACTAAACGTTTAGTGGTACAGCTCAACTAAAGGGATAAAGAACCCATAAGACTGTGATCAAAGATGTTTTGGTGCTGATGACAAAGTGTAATTGATCATCCGTCATTTCCTAAGCACCTAAAGTGGCCATGGCATTATGCTATTCACAGAAAATATTATAGATGTGTTCAGAAAAAAAAATTGCCCCATAGGAAATTAAAACCTTCCTTGGGGAGATGAAATCAATGCATAAGAAACCATTAGAAAGCCATAAAACACAGTTTCCAATTAACTACTAAATTATGTAGTGCAGATTCATTCATTTATTCATTCAGTAATACCAAGAGAATCCTATGTGTATTTTCCTGTGTCAGGTACTCACTTAGAAAAAGATGATTTGGTAAACTCAGGATAAAGATGTAATGCATTCTTATTTTGATGGTGTTAGTAGCTGTAAGCTTATTAAAAGGGAGCTGTAGCACTTACGACTGACAAGAAAAAGTCACACATAAGGTCCAGGTGGATTTTGTTGTATACATGCTACAGAATACATCTCGGTTACCACAAGCATCTGAAGAATTGAGGAACTGTAGAATATTGGGAGGGGGTTGCTCTTTACATCAAGGCGTTCCTAAATAATTTTATTGATCACGTGCATTTGTAATCACTCACAAACTGATAATTCAACCTTAAAGCAATATCTTCAAGCAACTGTCTTAGAAAACTCAAATCTAAACTGCAACATACAGGAGGTTTTCTATAAGATAATTTGAGATCTGAGCATCAATCTCAATTCAAGAGATTTACTCAGTTCATTTCTGAACTGATTTTCCCTGATGTTTCATTCCGGAAAACTACATATAAATTGTTGTGCTGTGATGCATCTAAATGTATGATCTAATCCAGCCCCAGGGCTGTGTTGTCACTGCTCAGCAAGACAGTGCATCTGTGCGGAATGCCAATAGGATGAAACACTGGTTATAGAAAATAAATTTAAAGGCTCTACATTGCTAAATCAGGAGGAGCTACTTTCACTGCTCTGAATGTTCTTCCAGATGACAATCTGTGGGATTCCAGAAATCAAATGACAGACAACTCCACTTTGGGATTCTATATATTGAATTATGATTTACAGAACAGTCCATCTCTTTTAAGAGAAGAAAGTAAATCAAGCTTTGTACTTTATTGCCACAGACTTTTTCCCCCTACCGTAATATAATTGTCATTTGGGGAAAATTAAGGAATAAAGGAATGAATTAAACAGGGTCTGGCCATTTAGTTTCCCACTGATTATAGCACCAAAAGCAGGTAAAATTGTTTTGAAATCTACCCCCATCTCCCGCCCTGCCTCACCCTTGTCCAGGAATAGATTTGCTTTGAATCTTCTGAATTCTCTCTTAATATCTTGTCCGAGAGGCCAGATAAAAGAACTTCCTTGAATCCTGCAGCAGAGCATTGTAAAGCCAACAGTATTTCCCGATTAAGCTCAACTATTCATTAAAATTTGTCAATTAAAAGAATTATAAAAACATAATTATGAAGACTTCATAATTCCTGCCATGACAGGAATTATGGGACTGTTTTTTTTTTTAAATGTCTCAATTCAATTCAACCTTAGAGCTTTGCTACAATCTAAAGTCAAGTAACAGAATGTAAAATGAAGAGCAAAGTACAGTCAGGGTAAATAAAACAAAATGACTCACCAAAAGAGTTTGAGTCTTACAGACACTCTAAGATGGCACTTGAAGATGATTTCTCTGCTGCACAGGTCTGAGCTTCCTATCAGACAGGAGAATGACAGCAAAAGAAACTTAAATTTATATACCGACAGAGCACAAATGTCTTATTTTTGTTTTCTAATTAAGGTATCTTTTACAGACAACAAATGCACGGATACTATGTGTATACATCTTAAGATTCAGTTTTTACACTTTGACAATTTTTAAACCCCTATAACTACCACCCAAATCAAGATATAGAACATTTACATCAATCTAGAAATCACATACACACATATATTCTGGATATAAGTGCTTCATCAGATATAGGTATTGCAATTTTTTTTCCCAGTTTGTAGCTTACCTATTTATTTTATTAGTGTCTTTCAGAAACAATGTGTGATCTTGGTAATGTCCAAATATTTGGACTTCAGTTTTAATTTCGTGTTTCATGTTCCTTATGTCCCCATTTAGGAATCTTTACCTAACAAGAGGTCATGAAAATTGCTTCCTGGGTTTTCTTCTAGAAATCAAATAGTTTTGTCTTCATATTTATTACTATGATCCATTGCCAGTCAATTTTGTTTATTATGTGAGGTAAGGATTGAGGTTCATTTTTTCCCATAAATACCAAGTTGTTCAAGAACCCTGTATAGAAATGACTTTCCTTTGCTCATTGAATTATCTTGGTGCCTTTGCCAAAAATTAATGAATAATATATGTGCAGGTATATCTCTGGACTCTATTTAGTTTCATTATTTATTGACCCTTACCACAATACTACACTGTCTTGATTATCTTAAGTTTAAAATACATCTTGAAATCACCTAGTGTAAGAACTCCAACTTTGTTGTTCTTTTTCAAGTTTGTTTTGGCTATTCTAGTTTCTTTTCAATTTCTGTATAAGTTTTAGAATCTGTACATTTCTATAAATAGTGGCTGGATTTAATTAGATCCACATGGAATTTATGTGTAGATGCCTTGCATGTCACTTATTAGGTTTATTTTTTTAAATTGGATATATGGTGGTGCTAATAAATTTTGAATTTCATTTTTAATTCTCAATTGCTAGTTTATGTTCTACGTATCCTGTATTTCATATGATCTTGCTGCCTACACTTACTAAATTCAGTATATCTTTGTAAATTCCTTAGGATTTTAATGTAAACAACCATGTCATCTATAAATGAAGGTAACTTTAATTCTTTTTTCCAATTTTTATGCTATTTATTTTTTTGTGCTTTATTGAACTTGGGTGGAATTTTAACACAGTAAGGGTAGCATATGACCAATGGAATTTTTAATTTTTATAACTAAAGCCAGAACATATGTGATAACTAAAGCTCAAACTTCTGGAGTAATTAATAATGCTACCAGAAGTATACAATAGTGCCTGTTTTCAAAATTCCAGGCATAATCCTTTTGCATGTCCACAAATAGAAGAATGGCTTGATCAATTGATAGAAATACTTTTATATAAAAATGATTCATAATATATATACTTTTTAAAGTCAAAACATTGAATTTATATTTGCTTGAATTTATTGATGAAAAATATACTGAAATAAAATTGAGACTGTTGCTGGACTTCAGAAATCATTCCTTCAGCAAAGAAAATATTTTCCTCAATGTCATTATAAGGTTGGGAACAGTTTTTGAAGAATTGTAAAAGACTAGCATTTATGTTTTTTGGTTTTTGGTTTTGGTTTTTTTGAGACATAGTCTTGCTCTGTCTAGCTGAGGCTAGAGTACAAGGGTGTGATCATAGCTCACTGCAACCTCCACCTCCTGGGTTCAAGCAATCCTCCCACCTCAAAAGTAGATGAGACTACAGGTGGGCACCACCACACCTAGATAATTTTCTAATTTAGTAGAGATAGAGTCTCAATTTTGCCCTGGCGGGTCTCGAACTCTTGGCCCCAAGGAATCTTCTCATCTTGGCCTCCCAAAATGCTGGGATTATAAGCATGAGTCACTAGGCCTGGACCTTGTTTTTTTTAAACTATGTTTCCATTATAAAGATGATTTTACTCACCACTATAAAAGATAAAGAAAGGAGCATTTTTACTTCAAATCTCCTTCGTCTCCCAAATTTAATTATTTTATTTTATATCACCAAAATTCAAATTATTTAAATTCTGTCTATAATCCAGATGACTGGATTTGCCCATTTTTAAGTCAGTGCTCACCACCAATTCTTTAATGACTTTTTATTTCTGAGCTCTTTGTTTTAATTTTTGCTAGATTTCAAGTGAGTTTTTTCAAGAAGAGTACAGGGGTGCTACATTTCCTGTGTGCTTCCATATCTAAATATGTTTGCCTATTTTTTAAATGCATACGTGTGTATCATTTTTCTCAGAACACTGAGATATGGCCTCACAACGTTTGAGGTATTGGTTTATTATTTTCTGCGTTGAATGTTGCTGAGTACAAGGCTCATGCTAGCCTGGACTTCTCCCACTGCACCAAGGTTTTTCTGTACTAGGATAAGGGAATCTTTTTTCTTTATTGTTGATGTTAAATAACTTTATGAGAACATAATTCAACAATGCTAAATCAGTGCTTTCTTCATTTAATGAAAAATTTCTGGGTTTAAAGTTTTGGAACTTGGTTTTGTTTTCTTGTTTCATTTGTGAAATTCTCTTCTTCAAGGACACTGTTGTTGGCTCATGTTTCTCTGTCCCTGGCTGTTGTCTATTGGCTTTAAAATATCTTCTTTCTCCTCCTTTCCCTTTTCCTGCTTCTCCTCTTCTTTTTCTCCCCTCTGCATTCACCCTGATCATTTCTCCTTTTTCCCCTTCCTCATTGCTTTGGGTTTTTATCTCCATCTAATTTTACCCTTGCTATTTCTCTTTCACTTAAAATTTCTGTATCGATGTTTGTTCTTTCTGACTGCAGTCCTCCTTAACAATCTCATGCTGTTTAAATGTATTCACATCCATTATTAAGATGATCTATACATGAAATACATATGAGGAATTTTTGCTGTACCTTTGGCTATTTTCTTGTAGGCTAGATTTTTGTTCTTTTCATGCTGTGTGTCTTTCTTTCTGTCGGTTTTAGACAGAAGTATTTTGCATATTTCATATGCCTTCCCACCATCTATCCTTGAAATCAGATTGCTTTTCCAGAGTAGTTAACTTTGAGAGCTCAGTGTTTTGGCTCAGCTGTGATGCCAGGAACTCGGAGGACCAGCAGACACAAAAGAAGCCATTGTGTGAGATCCAGCCTGGATTCCTGCCCACCCCTGATCTTCCACAAGTCCATTTCTTCTGGCTCACACTGTCCTTCACACAACAAGCATATTTATGCTTTTGCATTTGGTGTTTCCTCTTCCAGGAACACTCTGTCCCACCCACATAGTGTCTCTCTTGGATTCCACTTTATTTGTGACTGCTCAAATGTCATCTTCTTTGAGAAGGCTTCCAACATACTTCCTCTTCCCATGCAACTGTCATTCTCTATAGCATTGCCCCATTTTACTTTCTTATGAATAATACATATTTTATGACCAACACTGACATCATTCAATATATTTTTAATCTTTTATTGTTTTTCTCCAGTGATGAAAATGCCCTCATTAAAGTGCAAGGGTGTTTCTATAGCATTCTCTCATCTCCGAGACTCTAAATATGGCTTATAGGTTCTCAATAGATATCTGATAAATTGCATGCTGATGGTATTTTGAATAATTGAGAATGGCCAATATTTATAAATTGTCATCAATAGAAATTGTCCCCTTGCCTTTCTGTGTATGCCATTAAACAGAATGCTGGGATTTTTTTTTATTATTATTATTTTTACATTGTCTTATTTTGTTTTCCTAAGTTTTTTCATAAAGAGAAAGAATGAGTAATATAGTATGAATCTTGAAAACCAAATCTGGAAATGCATCAAACGGATAGCTAAAGTAACATTTGCCATTTTTTCAGCACCTGCTATGATTCATACTCTACTTTGGTTCTTTATACATATTTACTTGAATTTCTTATAACAATTCTACAGGTAGTTTTTTTTTATCCTAATTTGACCAATAAAAAAAATGAGGCTTACCAAACATGAGGTTGCACAGCTAATAAGTGCTGGGAAAAGAATGATTAAATTCAGGGCTTCCTTACTCCACTACCTGCAATCCTCCTAAAATATCAAACTTGACAACTACAGAAAGAGCTGTCTCTTAGTACAGGAAGGGGGCAGTCTAGTACCAACTCTATGCCAGAACTCTGCTAGGCGCAGAGGATGTGGTGGCTGGAAGGAAAAAGCAACCCGATGAAAAGGAAAGAATCAGATTAACACACAGACTACCACAAGCTGAACTCAAGAATCAATGGGAGTTTTCAAATGTGAGAGATCTCTGTTATTTTTACATAGGTTTGGGGGAAATTTAAAATTCCATTCAGTTTCAACCATTATTTCCAAGTTCACATACAAGAGTCCCTGTATTCCTTGGACTCCAAAATATGAGTTTCCTTTCACCTAGTAGTTGCAATCATATTTTCGAATTCAAATTTTATTTTATTTATTTTTTTAGAACTCAAATTTTTAAGAAAACTTTTTTAAATCAGTTTTTAAAATGTGTACTAAATCGATCTATGCACAGGGCTTGGGGTGTGTATGAGGTGGGGGTGGAGATTGAGATTGGCTGAATGACTGATTGATTGATTCAGGGACCCTGGGTGAGTCCTGAAGCACAACCACATAGAGTAGAAATGAGCCATTTTCTTTTCATGTAATTTTTGACATGGATTTTTTTTTTATTGTTCTTCAATCTCCTTTATTACAATGGGATAAGTGAGTGCTTAGGGAAAATGCAGGAGTCAAGAGAGTCATTTGCATGTGTAAATGAAAACAAAATCCTAATCCTAATCCTCTTCACCCCTGCTGACTGAAAAGACCTCCTCTTGGTCCAGGTGATCCCCCAAAACAACCTTAAAACAGTTCTCAGCCATGAAGGGAAAAGGGAAGTTGGGCCACCACCTTATGCCCCCTCCTTTTTGCAGTTTAGACACAACTGACCAGCATTAACATTACAGCAGAGATCTAAGACTGGTGAAACAGACTCTTTATGACAATAAGATACTAAATTATTAACAGGAACTACAACCATGCAAGGTAAAGGTTAAATCACACTCTCAGGCCATCAATTTGCTTAACAGATTTCTTAAATCTATATATTGTGGCTTGTCTCTGATTAATGGACTTCCTTTTCTGATCTTAAAACATTCCAAGCCTTTAGACAAAGCTTTATTTCTTTGTTACAAATACAAAACAAAGAATCTCTGAACCTTCCTATAATCCGTAAGCCCCCACTTCGAGCTGTCCTGCCTTTTCATTCTAAACCACTGTATACCTTCCATGCATTGATTTATGATTTTACCTGTAATTCCTGTCTCCTTAAAACATGTTAAACAAACTGTAACCTGACCACCTTGGTACCACTTACTCAGGGCTTCTTGGGTATGGCTCCCCAGGTCATTGATCACTTATATTTGGCTCAGAATAAACCTCTTTAAATTATTTTACAGAGTTTGGGTTTTTTCTGCTAGTAATATTATATGGAGCTCTTAGGTAGACAGAGAGGGATTCTGGGTCTCCTCGGAACGAAAGTGAGTGCTGTTGCCTTGGTGCAGTTGCACATCTGGGAGAAGGACAAAGGGGGTCCCCAGGACCCCATCTTGGTCCTGCCCCACCCTAATCCTCTCCCAAGTTACTGCCATACCTGGGGTGGGGGAGGGAACACCCTAAGAATCTTCCAATCAGAACTTAGTGTGCCAGCTGCAAAAGAATGTCTAGACATTCTAGACAATGTCTAGCCCACAGGCCAAGCAGCATTAGGTACAACAGAGTCTGGAAATTGACCTAGAACAACCTGCATGCGTAGTCTAAGACTCAGATCATAGGACTCCCAATTGTCCAATCAAAGTGGTTCCATGGTGACATCTGAGCCACAGGGAGGTCACAATCTGGGCACTATAAAACAAGTTGCAGACCATAACAAAACTCTCTCTTTCCTGCTGTGACAAGGGGTCTGGTCATCATCTGTGGAGATGTATCTTGCTCTGTAAACCTATATCTTGCTCTTGCCTTATAATCCTAACTTGCTCCCCCTCAATAAATTTCACCTCATGCTTGCCTGACTTTGGTGTGTCTGGTCATTCTTTGGCCTTGAGCCCACCAAGAACAGAGAACAATAGGAGACCAAACCTGACAGTACTGTCCTGAAGATTCAAGAGAGTATACACATAAGTATATATAACTAAACAGGAATTACGTTAGTGGTTACTTGATATGTTTTTCTTTCATCCTGATTTCAATATCAGAAAAAAATTTCAATTAAAGGAATAAGCCAAATGTGCAGACTTAGTGGTGGCTAAATGGAACATAAAGAAGCTATCAGAAGTCATTTCTTTCTAGTACCCCCTCCTCTATTTTCTTGTACACATTGCCCAAACCTCTCTTAGACTTTCATTATAACAAGTATGGTATCATTTCCATCATGACTATGAGTATTTTAATTTTACCTCTTAGTTTTATATATTTAAAGTCCTCATCTTATTTACCTTTATAGGCTGCTTACTTCTAAACAGTACCTAGAACAGTAAAAGTGTATAGTAAATATTTGGTTAATCGAATTAAATTTCAAGACAGTAATTTGTACCTTTCATATGCTCTCTTCAGAGCATGAGAAATTTATTTCACGGTTATAAGGTACAGCATACATAATTTTATTAAGTGGTGACTTAGAGATATGAAATATTTAATACATTTCTCAATGTATTTACAACATACCAATTCTTGGAAAATGTCATATTTGTAACAGATTTGTCACACTCAGAAGATCAGGAGAGAAAGTTGATGAAGAGAACTGAAGGAGAAAAAGTACAGGACTAAGATTGTGGATATTATTGGCATATGGGCTTGTACCTCTTCACTGAACTCAAAGGACACTCCATTCTCCTGGAGAGTTATTTGTAACTCTGGGTGGCCAGATAATTGCCTGTTAAATAGTGAATGAAAATTGTCAGGGGGTGAGTGAAAATGCAAGTCATTTACATTCCTCAGGAGAATCTGCAAAATAGTTCTACAGCTCAAAGTAGTTTAAAGGAAAGTGGGCTGAAGGGTCATTGAAAAGAGATGCAACTGATAAAGGTTGATTGGAATTTCTTGTCATATTAGCCAGTTAATGATGTATTTAAATTTTCCTGTAGGCTCTTTCATTATGCCTTAATGTTCAGAATTTAACTCTTTTTTAGTTTGAAAGTCCTAAATGAATTTCTCAAATTTAAAGATGAATAATTCAAATACAGTACAGAGAGTACTGCTTAGAGCTACATACAAGATGAAAAGAGAAGGGCGATCTGTTGACCACAGGCTGAGAAAGTCAGCGAAGTTAAGACCTTTCTCAAAGTTGCATTTAAGTTCTACACTGGTACAGTTTTTATGGTCACTTTTGGCACCTGTTTTTAGAAAACAAGCAGGCATAGACCCTTTTTACAGGGCACTTCCACCCAGAAATCTGTCATTAAAGATGTTTAATGTGCTCAAAACAAAGGTACAGGTATTTTTATTATTTTAATAGTATTGTCCATAATAACAAGCACTGGAAACAATATGAGGAAACATATGAGCCTAGCAATATGAGGCTAAGTTAAATTAATTATAGTGGATTCCGAGCAACTAATTGTATACAACAGATAGAAAAATATAAGGTGGAAAACTGTGCATAGAATGTTAAGTGAAAAATAAGTCACAGAGTAATATGCATATGTTGTTTTACGTGCATTAAAAAGGTATAGAAGTATGTTCTTATACAGAACTACTAAAATAGTTGACATCGAGAAGGAGCACAGGAACTGGGTTGAAGGGAATAGGAGAGGCTTTATTATTTTACGTTGCTCTCTGGAAGGGTTTTAGAAGAAACAGGCATTGTCTTGTAATAAAAGTTCCCAGAATAGTTTGCTGGCGCTTGTTGTTACATAGTAATTTTGGGCTTAGAGTTGTAACCTGTAAAATTTATGGGATATATCCTCCAAAAAGTTAATCTTGAGATTACCCTACAAAATAAAGAATAAAATTCAGAGAAGTATTTTTGTTCAACATTCTCCAGATGTTGAAACATGTACTTCCCAGTTCTTATTAACATAAACACATAGTTAAGATTGGAGAATATAAGCCAAATCATTTAAAGAATTGGAGAATATAACCAAATCATTTAAAATCATGTTTTAGAGCAACTTTCAAATAACTTCTGTTACTTTTCTCATTAATGCTTAACTCTATCTGTGTTATGGCATCCTATTTATAATCAAAAATCTCATCCCAGTAGTTTGTGTCTTACACTGGGACCAGTTACTCAGTTCTTAATGAGCCACAATAGGTAATTTTTCTTAGAAATTATGTTTGTCACTGCCAAGTCTTCCAAGTTGCAGCTTTCATGCTTCCCCACAGATTTTATTCTCTTGCACTTAGTGGTGTTCTTTCCTTCCTCCAGGTAAATGAGAAGAGATAGGGAGCATCTGTGCGTTTGGAAGTATACAGTGTAGTTCCTGTATCAATAGCATCAGCATCCTTTGGGAACTTGTTAGAAACGTCAGCCTTCAGGGCCCCACCCAGACCTGCTGAATCAGAAACCATGGTGGTGGCCCCACCACTCTGCCTTAACAAACTTTGCAGGTGCCTCTGAGTCACACTCGAGTTTGAGAACCACTGACTCATAGACCATGATTAGGTTCTTTCCCATAAAGACTATGGAACTCTCCTACTTAGTTTCCTTTTGTTTTTCCTTCTCTTTCATCAATTAATTATTTCAAAACCTGGAGCTACATGCAAAACTCTATTCCTCAAATTGACTCTTCTATAATCTTCAGCCCCTAAGTACCTCCAGACTTGTTTTCTCGGATAGTCTATATCCCTAGTGAGAGACAGAGCATTTTGTAAAGTGTAAAAATAAAAGATTTATTCAAAAAAACCTTTTAGCAGGTTTTATTATAATTGTATAGTTAACATTAATATCTCATTTCCTATATTGAGCAGAAAATTAAATTTGTGAGGCTTCACACACAGGATACTAAAAGGTACAATACTTTACTTATCTTACTCGAAAAGGTTGTAGAAATCAAAATATTTACTCTAGATTTTAAAAATTAAAATTATGCCATGACACTTTCTCTAAATCCAGAGATACTGAATAAAATCATGTTAAATGTACATATCAGAAACCACGATCAAACAAGATTTTTATACTCTTTTAGAAATAAGTATTTACTACTACCACTTAGAAAGTCAGTTTGTAATTGTTAACAAATTTTTCAAGAGTGGCTGAAGGGAATCACTATGTTTCATTTTCATGTAACACATAACCAGCAAACACCCCTGGAAATGTCACTTGGGAGGAAGGATTGTTTCTTGTGTAAGAGCAAACCGGAAAGTTAACACCTACTCACTGGGAAAAATTAATCATTGAATTTTTTATTGTTGTTTTTCTTTCTGTGTAGAAAGAATCTGAGTAACTTTCTACTTCTTCTTCTTCAGCATACTGCTTGGGAGGGAAAATAGAGACTCCGAAGAAACTGCCAACTTTTGAGAATGATTTCAGCAGTGGATTTTGAATGAGCACCCTGAGATAAAACTCCTCACCTGCGTTCTTGGGCTTTCTTGTAGATAAGATCCAACACTGGACAATGTTAAAATTCACATGCCAGGTCCCACCTCCCTCCTGATTGAGTTCCCAGTGATTCCAATTCAGCAGAACTGAGTCATGGCCCAGTAATTCACATTTTTAACAAATATACTAAGATGATTCTGGTAGGACAGTAAAAAGTCCACGCTTTTAGAAAACTGACCATTATTTGATATCTCTTTTGCTCTCAGGAATAAGAAGCTGTAAGTATAAAGTAGTAGATGGAGGACTTGAAATGCTAAGCCAGGATTTTCAAAAAAATATTTTCTTTGGAACATTAGTTCTGGAATGTTCTGGGACTGGTGCTTCATAAACAAAGGGTTCTGTGGTCAAAAACGTTAAGAAAAATGCTGCCTTCCAAATATTCCCTTTGGAAATTTGATTCACAAAGTCTGTTAACACATGAAAGGCCTCTCAAAAATTCCTCAATTAATAAAAATAAACTTATAGATTTTTCTGAATAGGTAAACTTCATTAAAAGAGAAGGTATTTTTCTTTATAAATTTAGTAACATTTCTCCAGAAGAGCTTTTTAATAATACCTGTTTGGAACAGGTTTGGTTAAACTGTAAAATCCTATCCCGTTGCAAATAGAAAAAAAAATGTTTTATAGCACTGGGAAGTAGGTAGGGAGTAACAACAATTTGGGGCTAGGACCAAATCAAGAAGTTTCTGTAATCTCTCCATTAAAAAGGGAGCAGAATAAATTCTCTTGACTACATCATCCTATAACACAGAAGAATGCAAAACAGAGGGGCACTCTGATGAGAGGGCAAAGCTGTCAAGGTAAGAAACCTACAGATTAAGAACAGTTAACAGTAATAACTAAGACTTTGAGCACACACAACTCAGTGTGTGTTATCAAAACACTTCATTGTTGACTCCCACAGTCCCTTGACAAGTTACCAGTTGGATAACATTTATCCCCTTCAACCAGAAAACTCTGGAAAGCCTCATTCCTTTTCTGATCGCTCTTTCATAATAGAAGTATTTTGGACTTGGTCTTAATTTGGTAATTTAAAAAGTCCAGTTCAATATGTTAATAATAACACAATATACATTTATTATGTTACTATATATTATATACTATATAGTAGCATGTTATTAATATGTACTATATAATAGCATATGTTATATTATAAAATTATAATTATAACATAGTTTGATCTTTACTCAAAAGTAAAACTTGTCCATCTATGACCCCCATGTCAGTAGGAAAAATTCTGTGGAAGCTTCATTTTTTTCTTAGTGCCTTATCCCTCAGCTGCTCTTGTGGACGCTTCCAGGGTTGAGAAAGAAACATACCTTCCAACCTGACTAACTGTACTGTACCTTACCTTCATGCTTGGAGCCAGGTGGATGCTTAGAACTGTCTCCCTGTCTTGTGGTCATTCCCCTCATTTCCTGGAGGCACCCGTGACACCCCTCTGATGGAGACTTTCAGGCACTGAGCAATACACTAGCACTCTGGGCTTGCTTATTTTTAGCCCAGGTTTTTAGGCTGTCTGCTCCTCTAAGGCTCACTTATTGGAGTCCCACTGGACTCCCAAGTGACCCTCTGGGATGAAAATCCAAACAGCTCTGGGGTTAGTTTTTTCCCCCATTTGGCCCCAATCAGGGTCACAGACTCACTCATCCTTTACCTTGGTCAGTTCTGAGAGTGGAGACACATTTCAAAACCATGACATCTTTGCTGCCAAAGCAGCTTGCTGGTTTCCCCTGCCTTCTAGATTTCCTGTGCAGATGCCAGACCTGCCCACTGTGCCTGCCATTCTTCTAATGAGTTTTCCATTGGGCCAGAGGAAGCTCCTCTTTTAAACTTGAAATAAAATAGGCAGCAGCCCTCTCCCACTAGTGTGGGAGCATAAAGCATGGGGCATGCTCTCTCCAAAGTAAGAGTGCCATAAAATATAGGAAATGCAATTACACTTGAATTTCAGGTAAACTACAAATAATTTTTTCAGTATAAGTATGTCCTATGCAATTATACCAAAAAATTATTTGTTGTTTTATCTGTGGGTTGTTTTCTCTCACATCACCCAATTCTCCAACTCTCCAGACACCAACTGGGTGTTCCATGACTAATTCTGACTCCACTCAGAGTTAGTGCAGCCCCCGTTCCATATGGGCTGAAGACCACAAGAATACACCCCACTTCAGATGCCAGGTTTCCTGGACTTTTGACTAAACGTTTATAAATCAGAGGTTCCCACGATTCCCTCTTTAGGTTCAATAATCTGCAAGAAAGAACTCAGGAAAACCATTTACCTACTTCTACCAATTTATTATAAAGGATACAACTCAGGAGTAGCAAAAGGAAAGAGATGCATAGGGGAAGGTATAGGGTGAGTGGGTGAGTCACAGAGCCTCTATTCCCTCTGGGTGAGCCACCCACTGAGCATCCTTGGATCTTCTCACCAACGTGAAAGTTTATTAGTCCAAAAGTTAATCTCCAGCCTCCCTGCTCCCCTTCCAGGAGGTCCATGGATGGGGCTGAAAGTTTGAATCCTTTAATCACTTTATCTTCCTGTTGAAAAACCCATCCTGAGACTAACATAGGTGCCCACCCTATGTTATCCCTTTAGCACAAACTCAGGTGTGATCAAAAGGGCTCATTATGAATAACAAAAGACTTTCCAATCACTCAGTTTTAGGAGCTCTGTGCCTGGGACGAGGGATGAAGACTAAACATATTTCTTTTTATACCATAACCTGAAGTTCTAATGTAACTAGGCATCCTGTATTTTTTTTTTTTTTTTTTAGTCTTCAACATTTATTACATTTTTTTAATTCAAGTTCGAAATATCGACTTTCTTTTTTTTTTTTTTATTTTATTTTATTTTATTTTATTTTATTTTTTTTCTTTTATTTCATCATATTATGGAAGTACAAACATTGTTAGGGTTACAAATATTGCCCCTGCCCCCTCCCTCCCCCCGATATGTCCAATCCCCTGGTGGTGTACATCACACACGTTATGGAAGCACACACCCCTTTCCTCCTCCCCTCACCTGCCTGCCCACCACCTGTTAAAATTTTTTTTTTTTTTTTTTTTTAACATTTTGGTTACATTGTATATCTTTGCCTCTCCCTAAGAAGGGTTAGAGGTATGCCCTCCCCCTCCAAAATGGCATCCTGTATTTTTATTTGCTAAATCTGACAACCATAAACCCAGGAAATCTCTTCTCACATCTTTGCTGAGTTGAGAGTCTATCCTGTGGGCAATAGGGCTAATATTCTTATTAAAGTCAAGAAATGTATTTCCTGGACCAGAGGCAATATGATCAACATGGCAGAGACTCAGAAAGGCCTATGGCCAGAAAGAGTGCCTGGTCATCCAAAGAACTGAAGACAGAGAATGTCATCAGAGTACTCTCAGATGGCACTGGGCCAATAAGGCCTACCCCAGAAGACACCAGACATTAAACTTTCGACCTGATCTAATGCTTGAAAATTGTGTCACATCAAGACCAAGTTGGTTTATCCCAGGAATGCAAGGTTAGCTTAACATTTTTAAAAATGTAATTTTGTCACATTAACAGAAAAAGATTAGATGCAGACAATAAATTTGATAAAATTTAATACTCAGGCATTATTTTAAAAAACTCTCAGGAAACTAGGAATATAAGAAAACTTCCTCAGTCTGATAAAGGATATCTACAAAAATACTATAGCTGACATCAAACACTGTGGAGAAAAACTGAAGACTGCTCTTCTAAGATCAGGAATAAGGCAAGATGTCTGCCCTCGTCACGTCTATTCAATATTGTACTAGAGGTTCTAGCTAGGGCAATGTGGCCAGAGAAAGAAATGAAAAGTATTTAGATTGGGGAAAAAATGTAAAACTATTTTTATTTGTATAAGATATGATCATATAACTTATAGTAAATATTCAATAAGGATGCAAGGCACAAGGCCTATATAGAAAAATTAAATGCACTTCTACATATTAGCAAAGAACTATTGAAAGTGAAAATTCCAATTGTGGGATCTTGAATAAATCTTTTAACTTTTTTGAGTGCAAGTTTACTGACAGTCAATTCAGGCTACTATAACAGGATACCATAGACTGGGTGGCTTAAACATCAAACATTTATTTCTCACAGTTCTGGAGGTTAGGAAACCGAAGATCAAGTCCAAGGCCAGAAAATCCAGTGTGTGCTAAGGGCACTCTACCTAGTTTGTAGATAGTCATCTTCTTATTGCACCCTCACATGGTAGAGAGAGAAATTATCTGTCTTGTGTTTCTCCTTATAAGGTCAAGGAAGCCCTCCATTCATGAGGGCTCCACCCACATGATCCAGCCACTTTCCAAAGGTCCTACCTCCTAATACCATCAGATTAGGGGTTAGAATTTCACCATATGAATGGAGGGGGACAAATATTCAGTCCATAGCACCGACCTATGAAATGAAAAAGCCAGAGTAAAATGGAATGATCTCTTAAGACTCCATTTTGCTTTACATGTTAGTGGCTTACTAGTCTTCATGAGATCAGAAATTCTGTTTTGTGTGTAATTTAACAGTGCCTAGATCTACAGTAGTTAATATATTTCCATTTAATAATAAAAGAAAGAGACACTGGAATAGTCTACCAAGGGGCAGTACTGACATTCCACCTTTGGCAGATTGTTTATGCAGTAAATAGCTGCCATCTAGAGAGACTCCTAATTCTACAGTCAGAGACTAATCTGTATAGCCTCTTTAGATTTCTTTTGGCTCTAAGAGTGTGTGATTCATCCCATGTGAAAAGAGCTATCACGAGAATGATACACTAACCTAACCTGGCACTGAGCTAGGCACTGTTAGTAAAGAATATTAGACCATTTCCTCCAAGAGACAGTCAGAAGCAGACATCAGAATGGTTCGTATAATTATGTCCTATTGCCAATGGCACAGGAGGCAAAAGCTCAACTACTTATAAAATTACACTCTAACTTCTTTCTATTTCTTGACATCATGGGGAGCAAAGACCTTTGGCTGCAATATAACCTCAAATCACAGAATACTTAACCTAGTTTAATATGCAATTGCCTTAGAATGTATCTGAGATGTGCATGCTTAATTATTCTTTTGGTAAGCAGGCTGAATAAAAAAGTTTGAGCATGAAAGTCTACAGAATGATCACTACTGGTATGTGTATTTCGCCAAAGTTAGCTATGCTTCATATCACCCCTGGGAGGCAGTTCAAAATTAAACTTTATCTGAAAACACACACACACACCCCAGGGAGTTAAAAACAAGAGTCTAAATAATAAGCAACTGAGAGATTATTTGTAATAAGTCAACATGTACTGCACTCACGGCCACACTACTCTAAAGAATCTGTTTTCAGATGACCTCTGAAGAAATCCATAAACATGAGTATGTTAAATGTGCCTATGGGTGTATGGAAGTTTAGCAGGACTCATTTCAGAGAGATAACAGGAAGATGCGAGAAAAACAAAGAGATTAAATTTCAGACAAAAACTAACGGTCCCTAGATTTCTAAATATATCCACACAGTCAAAAATGCAAGGGGAAAAGATATTAAAATAGAAATGTTAAACAAGACGAAGAGTGCAATAATAATGCAAATTTTTCCCTCCCATTGTCCATTTAAGCCTCATCTACATGTGTATTAGTGATGACGCTTCAGAGAAACTGAACCAAAAGAGAGAGAAAGAATGTGTGTGTGTGTGTGTATGTGTGTGTGTGTGTGTGTATGTGTGTAATTAAGGGAGAGAAAGATTGATTTTAAGGAACTGGCTCACATGATTGTGGAGGCTAGCAAGTCCAAAATCCATAGGGCAAGCCAACAGGCTGAAATTCAAGTAAAATTCGATATTGTAGGCTTAAGTCTGAAATCTACAGGGCAGGCCAGGTAGGGTGAAAATTAAGCAGGGTTTCTATGTTGCAGTCATGAGGCTGAATTCCTCCTTCTTCAGGAAGCATCAGTATTTTGCTTCTAAGGCTTTCAATCTACTTAATGAAGACCAACAACATTATGAAGATTAATCTATTTTACCCAGTCTAACAATTTAAATGTTAACTACATCTAAAAAATACCTTCATAGCAACATCTAAACAGGTATTTAACCAAACACCTGAGTACTATAGCCTAGCCAAGTTGAAACATAAATAATCGGCAGGCTTAGATAGAGATGCTGTGCTCTATAGAGATTACATTTGTTTCTGCCACACTGTTGGGGGACATTACAATAATTAGAGACTTAATACAAATTCAAGGCTTATGGTTTTTCTGAACTGTACAAGAGATTAGACTTCAGGCTGCAATTCCAGGAGAAGACTGTTCTACTTCTTGTGGACCCTGCCTCACTTTGAGCATGTAGTTATTTGAAATTTCAGCTTATTTGGGATAAAGTTGCCTCTTAGACTCTCAACTTCTTCCAGTTCTGGACTCTGATTTTTTTTTTCCACTTGCCCGTCACAGTTATTAAACTAAATTTAGAAGAAACACAAATGGAAGCCAAAAGCAGCTTTGGTGTTCCTTAAATTTTTTTCTATGCTTTTAAAAAACATTTTGTTCAGGTTTTCAAATTAAGCTTGAGGGAGAAACTATACAAATAATCTAGCCAAACATTGCTTCTGGAAGCTAAACTTGAAAATTTACAACTTTTCAATGCAACATGTACCTTCAAACAAAAACTCTCTACTTATCAAAATATAATTAAAATAATAAAAACTGATGGAAATAATTAAAATTTTAAGCAAGAATCTCTTTAAATTTTGTTCCACAGAGTGACAGTATCTGTGTACTGAAAGAAAAAAAGGAGAGTGGTTTGTTGTCAAGTAAATCTGGCAAATAGTGCAATAAACTTTTTTTTTTATTTTTTGCAGATTTCTCTGAACTTTGTTTCCTGCCTATGTAAAGTGCATATTTTGTTGTGCTTTTTGAGCTTATTTCACAACCAATTTTTTTTTTATTTTGTTTTTACATGGAGTATCTCCAAGGACTTGTGTTCCACAGCATACACTTCAGAAATGTTGTTCTAAATGAATAAGCTAAATTTTCCTCTTCTCCTTGGCTGGAGTCGCTGCTCTTCCCTGCTGAGATCTGCTCTTCCCTAAATGGTGGTGGGAGTCCCTGCCCCAAGTTCAAGAAGAAGAGGGTGAGAAGCACAGAAGAGACGGCAGGAAGGGCTGTTCCACACGTATGTAGAAGGGGCAGGAGCAGGTTCACAGCAAGGTGAAGAACTTTCCCAGGTCCTTTTGCTTCTCTGTCTTCTCACACATCTAAGGCCTGGGGAGGCACTTGTCAAAGTCGGTGAAGGCATTGCACTGAAGGCCATGACCGCGGGCCCTGCACGCTCTTTTTCGTGCATGCAAGAAGCCTCCTCGCACCTGCACCAAGGAGGCAGCCAAAGGGACAATATAGCAGCCCAGCACCGAAGATCAGTGAGCCCACCTGGAGAGCCAGTTTCCACAGCACCAAACCTTTCCCTTTGGGTAGTTTACGAGTAGTGAGTTTCTTCTGAGATTCCCTCTATTGCTGTTTGGGGAACTGTTTCATCATAAGTCATTCAGTCCCTAAACTTCATTTAATAGAGAACATATTTCTTATGACTCAATTTACATATCAGTAAGCCATAGTCTATTTCCTGCCCACCTCAGGATTTCACTTTTATCACCAAGATCATTTCCAAAATACAGACCAAAGAAGGTTTCCCTTACTGGTAGGACTGAGTATCATTTTGTATGTTTGCTGGTCTCCTTTTTATTCGTGGTGATTCTAAAGGCCATTTTAATCAATTTCTAAAACCCATTTAACCTGGTTCTAATTGGTTAATGCAATTTCCTTTCCACGTATTAAGCATTTTCTTTAATCTTTGCTTTCAAAAAAAAGTGTGTGTATCTATATACCTTTTAATCATTAGTATTACTTAAAAAATGTCAAACTAATTGAAATAAATGTTTCAAATAATTTGGATGAAAATGTATCTTCATTGCAATATTGAAATTTTCTCTAAGAACTGGCAATTTCCTCTGTTCAATTCTTTAATTCCCCTTTGTACACTTTAATCATTCCACGCCTCTCCTGCATATGTCTGAATTATGTGTAGTCTTTTGAACTTCCTGGAGTGATGCTATATTTGGTTGCCAATGTTGTTTCTGCATTCTGTTCTCATGGTTTCCCAGTCAGGCAGTCAAATCATCTGAAAATACCACTTGGCCTTTGCTTTGCTTCTGTATTTCCCTTTTTTGTTTAAATGCATTCCCCAGTTTTCCCAACCTATCAGAAATATTAGTGGGGTCACTGGCTTCCTTGTCTTATTCCTAATGGCAGTGAGACAAGAGTTTGATAGCAGAAGCTGAGGGGCTCCTTCCCTTGAGATCTATCTGATTAATAATGTTACAGAATTAAGCAAATGCTACCAGTGTTTAAGAATCTCGAATCAACATAAGATACTGAATATTAGAAAATACCTTGTTTTGCATCTTCTGAAATGAACATGTGTTTTTCTCCTTTGACATACTAAATATTAAATCTTCTTTGCATTCTTGGAAAAAAACACTCAAGTCACAGCCAAGCAAATTGCATCTCAGCTGCAGACTCCTTTAGAAGTCCTGATCAGCAGAATCCAGGAGACATTTAAGATGAACTCAGTTCCTAAATTGAGATTTGTGAAATTTAGAAATGATAGATCCAACTTCCCAGGGATCTTTCTTCAGTGAGTATGACGTTTCAGTAGGTATTGTATACATAGTCTTATCAGTGCAAGGAAGTTTTCTTCTATTCCAGTTTTGGTGGGGTTTTTTTCAATCATGAATTTGGATTATGTCAAATGCTTTTCTGTATGTATTGAGATGACCTTGTGTTTTTGTCTTTATTTTTTCTGCTAATATGGTATTTTACACTGATTTATTCTTGTACGTTACGCCATCACTGCATTTGTGAAATCATCCCATGGAGTTGTGGTATAGAATCCATTTTATATGTTACTCTGTTCAGTTGTCTAGTGTTTTTAGAGGATTTCTATGTTTGTATTCATGGGGGGATATTGTAGTTTCATTTAGATTTTGTATACTGGAAATATTAGCCTCAAAGAATGAATTATAAAGTGTTCCCTCCTCTTCTGAAGTGTTTATGAATGACTGACACTAGCCATTCTTACAATACTCATTAAATATTTGGTAGAATTTACCAGTTTTCAAAATTAAGAGGTACAAATTTTAGAGGACATGGTCATATAAGTTTATGATAATTTATTTTTCCTTAATTTTGTATGCATCAAATTTTGCTAATTTTTAGCTGCTGTTTAATACTATTTGTTCTTTATATATATAGTTGTTTTGTTTTGTTTTTTTTTGAATGAGGTCTCCCTCTGTCACCCAGGTTGGAATGCTGTGGCATGATCATAGCTCACTGGAGTCTCTGCAGCCTTGAACTCCTGGGCTCAGGTGATCCTCCCTCCTCAACCTCCAGAGTACCTGGGAGTCATGTGCCATCACGCCTGGCTAATTTTTTTTCATTTTTTTAGCGATGTGGCCTCATTATGTTGCCCAGACTGTTCTCAAACTCCTGGCCTCAAGCAAACCTCTGTCCTCAGCCTCCCACCATGCCAGACATATCATCTTTCTATGAATTGCAAAATACTACTTATTGAAAGATTAAAAGGCTGATAATAACTTCATTATTATATTATTGGTTATAAACTGACTTTTCTTTGTTATCAGGTTGATCTTTAAGGACCCCAAGAATTCTTAATTAGATAGGATTTCAAGGTAAATATTGACATATAGCATCTCAGTGATTTTTCTCTCTTTTTTTTTGCTTATTTTATCATATTATGGGGGTACAAATATTGTGAAGGTTACATATATTGCCCTTGCCACACCCCCTCCTAGGTGTGCACATCGCACTCATCATGTAAGTATACACCCATCCCCTCCTGGCCCCTCCCACCCACCCGACACCCAATAAATGTTTCTTTCTTTCTTTCTTTCTTTTTTTTTTTTTTTGACATTTTGGTTACATTTTATTTCTTTGCCTCTCTATAGGAAGGGTTAGAGGTATGCCCTTCCCCTTCACAATGCTAACCACATCCCTAAGCTGTGGGTCCACCCCCTCCAATCCCTGGTGAACATTACCACCATTTGAGCACCATAGTTTTAATCAGTCAGTACCAATTTGATGGCGAGTACATGTGGAGCCCATTTTCCTGATCTTGTGTCATCTCACTTTGTATAATGGGCTTAAGCTTAATACAGGATAGTATAAGTGGTGCTAGCTCGCTGTTGTTTCTTAGAATTGAGTAATATTCCATTGTGAACATATACCAAATTTTGATTATCCACTCATGAATTGACAGGCACTTGGGTTGTTTCCATGTCCTTACAATAGTGAATTGTGCTGCCATAAACATTCGAGTGCAGATGTCTTTATAATAGAATGTCTTATGCTTTTTTGGGTAGATGCCTAACAGTGCTATTGCTGGGTCCAATGGTATTTCTATTTCTAGCTGTTTGAGGTATCTCAAAATTCTTTTCCACAAAGGTTGCACTAATTTGCAGTCCCACCAGCAGTGTAGGCGTGTTCCTGTCTCTCCACATCCTCGCCAGCATTTGTTGGTTTGGGATTTCTTGATTCAGGCCATTCTCACTGGGGTTAGGTAGTAACTCATTGTGGGTTTGATTTGCATTTCTCTAATGATTAGAGATGTTGAGCATTTTTTTTTATTATGTTTTCAGGCCATTATTCTGTCTTCTCTGGAGAAGTTTCTGTTCATTTCCATTGCCCATTTCACACACATTTCAGTGATTTTCTAAAGTTTCTGTGGATTCTATAGGGACCCCTATTTTGATATTCATTTCTCCCAGAGGTGGTAGTAACATACAAATATGAACTCTGGGTAGGAAAACTATGAGGTATAACAACTCTGAGTTTAGAGAGGGTAAATGCGAAAAGATAAAAATTTAATGAGAGTTTTTTCAAGATGAATTCTAATCAGTTGGATTAAAAATGTGGCCCTACTCTGTAGCTACCAGAATTAGCTCTAAGACAGCTTACTAGCACTACTTCACACTGTGTTAAATATTCACTATAAGTTTCTTTAATAGGCAGAATTTTAATTAGTTTCCACTGGTGTAGCATTCTTCCCAGAATGCATGTGATTGTGCTTGGGATCATGGATTGATTTATCAAGAATTAATGAAGGTTACTAACAAAAGACCATCGAAACTCACATCATCTCCTCCCATACGTCTAATTTAGGACATCAAATAAGTTTAACTTTCCCATCTCATTTGCAATTACTTTCTTAAATTGCATTATATCAAAATGAATAAAAAAAGAACTATGTTATTCACATTTCTCTTACCTAACCCTGTATTACATTTTAAAATTATAATAATCAACAGGCTGTAGAAAATGGTATGATATTTATAGCAACATGGTAACCAACTTAATTAAGTTATATCAAAGATGAATTGAAATCTCTATGCTCTTTCTCTTGATTTAGACAATTTTCCTCATGATCTGAAAACTCTGATGGAATTACGTGGCTTGATTACTTTTTAAAGTGATTATTGAGCTCTCCAGATACTTATTGGTTCCTCAGGATCAGTTATCCACATTTATAAAGTGCTACATCTAATTGGTGAATCTATTTCACTTACACTTTTTAAATTGCCTCATTGTAGGTCAAATCATGTTTGACAGCACCAGACTTCATTATACAAAATAATTTAGTTATAAATATAATTTCAGGTTTCCCTAAAGCTGTTTCTCTGGTTATATATGACAACTTGGACAGACTATATCTATTGTATAGACTGGAGCTACCATAATCATTTTCTATATTATGGAATCAGCCTTTATTCTTTATAAATATGGATCACAGCAACAGGTTAAAACTTGATTTTCTGTAGCACAGTTTACACTATAGGTAAACTCAAATGAGTAGTGAAATAATAATATTGAGAGTTTAATAGGTGAAGAAAGCCTATAAAATCCAGATTATTTAATGACAGAATCTTAGAATTAGAAAAGACATAAATGAACATCTAGTATAACTTCTAACTAAGGAAGAAACCCCCTCTGCTATGAACCTAATAGGAGCTCATCATTTTTCATTTAAACAAGTTCAATGATATAAAAAATCACTTGCTCATAGGGAATCCAAGTACATCTTAAAGCATCAGAGATGGATCACATCTTCACAGTTAAACCTGTAGCCTATAGGGCCAGACTGTGTAGGTTTAAATTCCATTTCTGCTATCCCCTGGCTAGGAAGCTGGGCACATTTCTTAACATCCCTGTATTTCAATTGTGTGATGTAAAAAGTAGATTTCTACAAAGATTTAGTAAATGTGTATAAGACACAGAGTATTATATAAACACAGAGTACTCTCATAAAAGCAATAATTTCTTTTTTTTAGAAAATTAAATTCTTTTACATAGTCAACCCAAATCTGTCTCCCAGTACCTTACACTCATTGGTTCTAGCTCTGACTCTAAAACTACACTATGCAAAATGTATTCCTCTTCTGCATGTCCAGGCTTAGTCTTCTGGGCTTTTCGGTTTTCAGGCAGTGTTACCAAGTCTGTACTACACATGAATACTGTCTTCAAGTCAGTGGAGGCCTACACTAAAATTCACATTTCTTGGCTTTTTGGCTGGTTCACCGAACTCTATATATTTTTTTTAAAATGTTGCAGGTCCTCAGCATATGTCATATTTCTTCACAAAATTTACATCTTCATTTTAGCAACAGTTTGACCACTAGTTTTAGGGTAAGGAAAGAATGCCTCATACCCAATACATAGACACACAGGTACACATTGCTGTCTGCGCATCTCATAGATAGAGTACACGCTTCTGGAGCACCATTTTCCCTAAAGGAGCTTCCTAAACCTTAGGAACAGCAAATGAGTCCAAATGAATAGTAAATACTTAGTCATCAAGTCACTTTCAGAAAGCAGGGTCATTTGCATTTCCTTAGTACTGAGAATTGAAGAGGCCAGAGATACTCATCAGGTGGGAAATCAGAGGAAAATAGCACACATTTGTTCTAAAATTTAGACTGTAGAGCATTAGTGTAAAGGATGGAGCTCACTCTCTATATCTACCTACTGGCCCTTAAGTCTACAGATAGAACTTGCTGTGATCTGCCCTTTCCCCATGTATTTATCCAAATTGATTCAGATAGTTTTGTATAACCACAAATTTTCATAAGGGCTCTGTGACACTCTGCTATTAACAGTAAGATCCCAGACAAGCCGTTTAACTTCTTGCTGCCACTTCTGACAAATGATGTTTAGAAACAAGCCTGCTGACCTCACAGACTTTGGGTTACTATGAGAAAAAAAGAAACTTTGAAATTTTAAAATCACTCTAAAACTATAAAGTAAAAAGAAAGGTATCAAGACTGTAGCTATTAACAGTCTGAGAAGATTCTGGGTCCATCATACATTTTTTCATTAACCACAATATTCCGGTGTGCCTACTAGTTTCTTTCCAGAGTATTCAAACACAGGATCTGGGTAAGTGACCTGTATCAGATTTGTTAGATTTTTGTCTAGCTCTTACATTCATGTTTTCCCAAGTTTGGATTGAGTTCTCAGAGGGCAAGAACCAAGGCTTATTATTATGGCTTCTTATATGCTCCACAAAAGCAGAGATCTGATCATGACAATTAAATAAATGTGTGATTCAACAGTCAAAAAACAGAGACTCATCAGCATAGCAGTTATTTATTGCTTCTCAATCTAGTCTTAGAGAATCCACCTTAAAGCATTAGAGTGAACACATACCAAGAAAAAAATTTTTAATTACAAAAAGACTAATATTAAACTGTAGGGGCAAAGGGAATTTTCTCCCTTCCCTTTTCTGAAAGTTCAATAATTTGAGCCTATAAAACAAACTCACAATAAGCAGATTAACAGGGGAAAAAAGCATACAAATTTATCTACATTGTACATGGGCATGGGAGTCCTGCAAATATGAGATTCAAAGGAGGGGTTAGACAACTGAAATTTTCAAACCACCATGGTGAGGTCACAAAAAGATGCAGAGGTTTGGAGCTCCTGGGACAAGCAGGCAGTAGCGTCACAGATCATGGGAGAGAGAGGGGCAGAAAGCATGGTGAGCAAAGGCCATCTTGTTATGCAGATAAAGGGAGGGAGGGCAGGTCCCAGAAAGGAATAGACAGGAGCCTGGGGTAAAAGTTTCTCTGTGAGAACTTCAAAGTGTCCAGATAAGGAGGACTTCAGAGAAAGCCTGTTTACATCCACTGTTTTCTTTACTTACGTAGATTTCCTCTATAATTGCAAATCTCCTCTACAAAAGGACAGCTTTTCAAAGCTATTCCTGTGATCTGCAGCCCCTCAGAACAGCCATAGCCAAATAGGTTAATGACATATATTTTGGGGTGGCATATTTTGGTTTCCTCCAGAATCCAAAGACAACAATATTTTCAGGTTGTAAGAGAACGCCATTGTTGAGTTATCCCTATAGTACTTTGACAAGAACAAGAACCTTATTGCCTGTGCTAATTGTGATTTTGGTCTCCTTCTCTTGCGGCACCTGGTGAGTCTTCAGGAGGTTTACCTGAAAAATTGAAAGCAGATGGCCCAAAAAACAGACTTGGATTGCTTCTGCTGTTTCAAGGCACCTTGAAAGGAAGCTGAACAGTTGATCAACCTGTTGATGTCATGCCAATCTCATTACCGTAAAATGGTGGCTCGGGGGCAGGTGCTGGGGAAACCAACAAAACTTTCATAGGAAAAGCCCCCAGATACTCTTGGGTCTGCAGTAGCAGAGATCTACAAGTCTGTGTCATTTTTTGAGGTTCATTGGCAAGCATTTTCCTTACTGGGCTTGATGAATATTTGTAATGTTCCATAAGTGTTTTTACTATGAATGAGGTTTAACTATCACTTTCAAAAGAGATAAATTTGTTCACACTGTATACATACTAGGCACAGGTGATATAATGGTGAATATACGCACACCTCCCTCCTCCCATGAAGTTTATGAAATAATAAAGTGGTAGTTCCTAACGGGGGGTCCTGGACCAGTAACTGAGAGCATCTCCCGATAATTTGTTAGAAATGGAATTTCTCAGGCCCCATGTCAGACCTGCTGAATGAGGGAACTCTGGGGATGGGGCCCAGAAATCTTTTTAAAAATCCTCCAGGCCATCTGAGGCAAGTGTCACTGCTCCAGAGAAACCAGATATTGAATAAAAAAAAAAAAAATTTACAATGCTGTGAATGTAACAAGAAGGGAAACCTAGAAAAAGATTAACTTAGAAAAAGTAATGTTAACTTGCAGACCACTTATGACAAGCTACTAATTTTAAGTGACAACCGTGAGAATTGATTTCTTCGATAGCAAAACTTACTCATCATTATGATAATTTTTATACCCTGAAATAAAATCTGTGAATCCTAGTATATAGTCCTTCAATGCCATAGGTCATTTTTTTCTTACTACAGGTTCAAAGGATACCTCCAGAATCACCAATTACATGAATGCTTTTTTACAAGGAAAGGATGGGGTGCGGGCCATGTCCCAGGGCCTTGTGAGACGCTCTCTCACCAGCTGTCTTCCTGATTGAGGTTGTAGAACGCAGGTAGTAGACACCAGTGTTCCACCATAGGAGCTCTGCTGCATGTACTGATGCACGGGCCCCTGGCTCTGCACTCTTCAGCCTGGGCTTCACCAGCATGGCATTTTAAAAAGACTATCTGATACTAGGTGATGGAACCCATCTACATCTAAAACACTGGCTCAAGCATGGCTCTTCATAAAAAGGTCACTCAGGGAGCTTTAATAAAGGACCCAAGCTGAGATTTCAACCATAGAGATTCAAACTGGTCTGAGAAAGAACTCGAGATCTCCAGGTGGATCTCATATGCAGCTGGGTTTGAAATGCACTCAGCTTTGCAACTCACATTGTGGTCCAGGGCCAGCCACAGCGTGTCACCAGGAAGCTTATTAGAACTGCAGAATCTCTGGCTCCATCCCAGACCTATTGAAGCACAATTAGCATTTTTAATAAGACCCCTGGGTGATTGCTCAATGCACTGGGCATGAAACGCTGGTCTGAAGGGCTTGTGATTAATTTCTTTCTTCTGAAGCATCTGTGTCCCTAATATGAAGTCACACACACATTATATGTCATAGCCTGAGTGGTTTCATAGGACTCAGGTATCTGTAGTTTGTCCTAAAACTTGTACTTTTTGTGGTTCATTAATGCCTGAGAAGAGTTCTCTGAGTATATGAAAATATTTATATTAAAAGATATTTCTTTAGAGGCATATAGTAGTATGGTCCCATGGCTATTTTGGGGTGATTTAAAATAGCAAGTTGGAGGATTTCTTTACAAACCTCACATGCCTCTTATAAGTCAAGGAATACTATGTCTGGTTGTGCACTTAATTGAATAAGCATCAAAGTAGAGTCTAAGGCTAAGTTGTTGATTTCACTTGCTCTTACAGGCATGCTTATTTTTATAATAACCACGAGAGTATTATTTTGCCCATTTTTACATAAGGAAACTGAGATCCAAAGGGTTAAGCTGCCTAAATCACACAACCAGTAAATGGCTAAGGAATAATTCAAACTAAGTCACTGAGACATCAAAGAGCAAGATCTTTTTCACTATTGCAGCTTGATTGGTTTAATTCTGAAAGCTTTAGTAAAGCATCATATATATCCTCTAGAACGTATAACTCATTCCCTTCTCTTCCTATGAATGAATAATTGATTGTAACTTTTCCAGACTGTCCATCATCTGCTGAAATTCCATGCCCTGCACTGAGTCCCAAGGTATCCTTCGTCCAATTTAAATGCTTATTTTTGAAGCAGTCATTTTTGAGTGCTAATAAGCGATAGGCAAATTTTATGGAATTTGGCATATTTTGGAATAAGATTTGAAGCACCTGTATGGCATTTCTGGGTTTTTTTTCTTGCGCTCTACCAAATTAATTCAATTACAAGCCTTGTCTGGCTACAGAACATTGAACTTTGAGCGCCTGCATTTGTTTATAAATTAAAAGTGTGACTTTAGAGTTTGCTCATTACTCCGGGCTTGACGTATACATGAAGAAAGCGGCAAAATTAAAGTAATAAAGCCTGTCTTAAAAAGGCATTTAGTCACTTTAGTTCTCTTTGGTGGAAAATGACCTTGGCTGCATCTTTCATGCACCCTTGCATTTGGCTTAGGATGCATAATTCATACAGCAATCAATTAGCTGACTGTAGAGCCTGCAACAAGAGGGAATATTTCATATAAATCATTGCTGGCTAAATTGCTGAGACAATTAATAAAGTGGGAAATCTGTGGACATTAATTTGTAGGCAACGCAGGTTCATCAAAAGCAAATCAGTTTTCTACACCTCTTGAAATGAAATTGTCCACAAAGAAAACACCAGATATCATTTAATCACTATTTCTTAGGAAGGATTTGATCAAGATAATATTATTTGTTGTTTTTGCAAATTAGAACACATGCCTAACATAAGTGGCTCATTTATTTGGCTTAGGGCACTCAATCAACAATATCATTTTGTGAATTAAAATACAGCAATCAAATAAGTATCCCTATTTGTGAAACATTTATAATCTAGCATGGGGTTCCTCAAAGTTAAATCTCCGGTAGGTCATAGGAGTCCACAGAGTGATCTGTAGACTTCTTCAAAATGCAAATCATCTCAGCATGCATTTGTTGAGCTTCAAATGTTATTTTAATTAATTATTCCCATGTGTGTCACATGTAATCTAGACCTCTTCAATTTGCCTATATTTCTTAGAAGTAAAGAAGCCTACTTTGGGCATATGTCCTATATATTTTTTATTTTTTTAAAGATATTGTTCAAAAATAATTTGAAACCACATTAAGGACAGAGTACATCTTTTTAATAACTGCTCAGAGAAGAGTCACATCTGTGTTATTTTTATTAAATGGGAGAAGACATCAAAAGCAGTAGCCTTCATATATAGGTAAATGGTTATAAACTGGCTGCATATCAGAGTCACCTGGAGAACTTTTAAAATTTAACTATATCTGAGCTTCATTTCCTAGAGATACTGATTCAATTAGTCTATCTAAAGCCCAGCAACAGTGTTTTTTAAAACTTCTGAATTGAGTTGAGTGTGTAGGCAAGGTTGGGAACACATTTGTAGATAGAATAGTATAGGTTACTGTATCTCAAACTTGAAGCTGCATCCAAATCACCGCAAGAATTTTGTTTAATTTCAGATTTTGATTCAGTAGGCCTGGGGTTGTGGCTGAGCATCTGACAAGCTCATAGGTGATTCTGATTTTGCTGGTCCATGGACCATCCCTTGCAAAACACACTCAGGCACAGGGTGGTAGTTCTCTCACTTGGCTGCCATTGGGATCAACTGGAGATTTAAAAAAAAATACTGCTACCTGGGACCCAGCCCAAAGATTCTAAATTAATTTCTGTGGGATGCATCCTGCACATCTGTTTTGTTGTTGTTGTTGTTGTTTGCTTGCTTTTTAAGATCTCCTCAGATGAATCTAGTGTATGCAAGTTTGAGAATTACTCATACAGAGCAGTGATTCTCAAATTTGTTCAGACATTGAACTTTGCAGAGGAGAATCAAATCAGAATTTCTGGAGGTGGGGACTAAGCATGAGGATATTTAAAAAGCATTCCCTATTATTTTTATGTTGTTAAAATATGTAGGAGGACTTGATTTGGACTAGGCTTCTGTGTTGGATCCAAATGACTAAACCAATATGGAGTCATTGATGCTACATGAAACTAGTTAAATTAGAAGTATACTCATGGAATAAATAGCTGGGTTTTGGTCAGTTATGGCAGCTGAGCTTTAGTCAATTATAGATAGCCAATTGATTTAAATAAGGACACCAGTTAAAATCAGTTAAGCCGTCTCTATACTTCACTGTATTTTCTATCCATAAATACTACTTGATCACTGTGCTGGTCAGAGATCTCTGAACCTGTTCTGGTTCTGAAGATTGACTGATTTGCAAATAGTGAGTAAAAGGCAATTATAATCTTTAAATTTGTTGTGATTTTGCCTTTTGACAATATGCAGCCAAGTTTGAGAGCCCGTGATACATAAGAGGCTGAGAAGTATGTTAGAAGAAATCCAGGCTGTGAACAAAAAAAGCTAATCAGGTTTCTATCTTCTCCTATGTCGTTTTCTAGCATTTTCATAATAATAAAGAAAATATAAAATATGTAAAAACAAAATCGTATATAGAGGGTCTTATATAACCAAACAAGACAAAGAAGGAGACTATAAAAAATAGAAAAAAAAAAAAAAAACCTCACGATATTTCTGAGTTATAAATGTCCATGTTTGGCCCAATAATTTATACTTTTAAAGTCAGTGTAGGATTTTTAAAAAAATAATGTAAGTACATAACGACTATTGAAATGGACAAGACCAGTCAAAATATTTTTAAAAGGAAAAATGTGGAAATAAACTTTCAAATACAAAATACCATGAGGTCATAATAATTAAAAATAGTCTGGTTTGGGCAGAAGAATAGAAGTTAAACAGAATACAAAACTCAAACACAAATCTATGGAATATATCAAATTTTTCTAAAGATAAAAATGTCATAAGTTAGTTGGGAAATTATCATTTATTCACTAAACAGAGTTGAGATATTTTGAAACTTATGAAATTGGAACTCTATCATATCTCATAGGCAAAAATAAGTTCCAACAGGAGTAAAAATTTAAGAAAAAAACAGAAAAATATAATTTTCTAACCTTGGTATAAAAAAGGCCTTCTCAAAAAAATATCAGAAACTCTATTTAAAAAATGGACAGATTTAGAAATACATACACACAATTTTGTTCCCCAAAAGACAACAAAAACAAGAATTGTTAAACAAGTATCCAAGTAAAGACAGGAGATCGAACATATACATACATATATATGTATATATATATAGACATATATATATGTATATATCATTTCACTATCTTTTGAAACCTTGATAAAGTACCATAAGGGAATTTTTAAAATTTTGTTTAATTTCATAAGGAAGGAGAAGATGAAGTGGAAGGGGAAATGGCAATATGCTCCTTCCATCTAAAAAGCAGAAGAATGTGGGAATCAAATTAGAAAAAAAAAGCAAAGAAACCAAACAAAATCTCTAATCATCATGAAAATGCAAATCAAAACAACAATGAGATATCACTTAACTCCAGTGAGAATGGCCTTTATCACAAAGTCCCAAAACAATAAATGTTGGGGTGGATGTGGAGAGATAGGAACACTCATGGAACTGCTGATGAGACTGCAAACTAGTACAACCTCTGTGGAAAGCAGTATGGAGATACCTCAAAGAGCTACAAGTAGAACTACCATTTGATCCATTAAAACCACTACTGGGTATCTACCCAAAACAACAAAAGACATTCTATGAAAAAGACATCTGTACTAGAATGTCTATTGATTTACAAATTCAATGCAATCCCCATCAAATTATGAAAGTCATACTTCACAGATCTAGAAATAATAATTCTACGCTTTGTTTGGAACCGGAAAAGACCTGGAATAACAAAAGCAATCTCAAGTGAAAAGAACAGATCTGGAGACATCACATTACCAAACTTCAAACTATACTTTAAGCCTATACTAACTAAAACAGCATATTATTGAAACAAAAATGGAGACATAGATCATTGGAACGGAACAGAGAACCCAGAGATAAAACCATCTACCAACAACCAACTTATATTTGACAAAGCAGATAACAATGTACACTGGGGAGAAGAATACCTATTCAGTAAATGGTGCTGGGAAAATTGGATATCCACATACAGAAGAATTAAATAGGACCCCTTCCTCTCACCAGTCACAAAAATTAATTCAAGATGGATAAAGGACTTAGATCTGAGGCATGAAACCATAAGACTTCTAGAGGAAAATATAGGTAAAACTCTTCTAGATATGAGCCTAGGCAAATAATTTATGACTAAGACCCCAATGGCAATCATGACAACAAGAAAAACTAATAAATGGGATTGATTAAACTAAAAAGCTTCTGCAGAAGTAAGGAAACAATCAACAGAGCAAACAGACAACCTACAGAATGGGAGAAAATATTCACAAGCTACACATCTGATAAAGGGCTAATAACCAGAACTTACAAAGAGGTTAAGCAAATCAGCAAGAAAAAAAAAAAAACTAACAACCCTATTAAAAAGTAGACAAAAGACATGAACAGAAGCTTCTAAAAAGAAGAAAGACAAATGGCCAATAAACATATGAAAAAATGCTCAACGTCACTAAATCATCAGGGAAATGCAAATTAAAACTACAATCAGATATCACCTTACCCCAGTCAGAATGGCTTTTATCATAAAGTCCAAAAACAATAGATGCTGGCGTGGATGAGGAGAGAAAGGAATGCTTATACACTGTTGGTAGGACTGCAAATTAGTACAGCCTCTATGAAAAACTCTGGAGATTCCTCAAAGAATTGAAAGTAGATGTACTATTCGATCCAACAATCCCACTATTGGATATTTACCCAAAGGAAAAGAGTGCTTGTCATCAAAAAGATGCCTGCACTCAAATGTTTATTACAGCACAATTCACAATTGCAAAGATGTAGAATCAACCCAACAGCCCATCTATTCATCAGTGGATTAATAAAATGCAATATATGTATACCATGGAGTACTACTCAGCCATAAAAAGATGAATAAATACCTTTTGCAACAATTTGGATGGAACTGAGGACCATTCTCCTAAGGGAAGTATCTTGAGAATGGAAAAATAAACACCACATGTGCTCACACACCTGTCTAGATATAAGCCTAGGCAAAGAATTTATGACTAAGACCCCAATGGCATTCATGAGAACAAGAAAAACTAATAAATAGGATTCGATTAAACTAAAAAGCTTCTGCAGAAGTAAGGAAACAATCAACAGGGCAAACAAACAACCTATAGAACACACATGCACATGTGTCACAATTAAATTTGAATTTACTAATGAGCACACATGTGCATAGAGAGAAGTAAAACTCAGTGGAAATCACCCAGGGAGAGGGTGGAAGAGGGGAAGTGAATAAAACTACCTAATGGATACTGTGGACACTATTTGAGGTATGATATAGCACACCTATAGCTTGGACTCAAGCATTACAAAAGTGATCCATGTAATCTAAAACTTTTATACCCCCTTAATATTTTGAAAGAAGAAAAAAGATGAAAAGTTCTGGAGATCTAATGTATAACAATATGCATATAGTTAGCACTCCTGTATGCTTAAAATTTGTTAGGAGAGTAGATGACATGTTATGTGTTTTTTACCACAAAAAAAAAAAAGAGAAAAGAAATACTCCCCAAAAGATAAGAGATGAGAATCATTGATTTTATATGAAATTTAAAATATAGAGGTTGGAAAATAAAATAAGGGGCATTTCTCAGAAAGAATAACAAAATATAAAGATGGAAAAAAGAGAAAGGATAAAAAAATTAGAGGATCTATTAGATAAGTCTAATATCCGGCTATCTGGCATTCCAGAAAGAGAGAACAATGAAAGAAAGGAAGATAGCATCTGGGAAAAAAAGTAAATAAATAAATTCCAGAACTAACTGACATATTTTTCCAAATTGAAAATATACCCCAGGGTTGAGCATCCCTAACCCAAAACTCTGAAGTCTAAAATCCTCCAAAATCTAAAACATTTTGAGCACTGACATGATGCTCAAAAGAAATGTTCATTAAAACATTATGGATTTCAGAGGATGGGTTCTATTGAGCAAGTGAGTTAACCAAGAAAGAGAAACATAAGGGATACAGAAACAGCAAATTTAAGAAGGAGGTGACAGAATTTCCTGCAGATAAGAGTGAGGCCGAAGATTAGTTCTGGGTACCAGCCAGGGTAACCAGTCCAAACACAGCGTGCTCTGGGAAAGGCATTAAAGCAAATTAGAGCTGATAGAATTTCTGATGCATCTGAGCATGTTAACAGGAGATCGATGACTGCCAGAGAGTTTGGGGTATAATAAATCCATATTTGTATCTAAGTAAAATAATTGACATAAATTGATATTATCCATAAGCTTTGGCAAAAAACAAATGAAAATTTTCCTACTGCAATCCTGCGTTAATGTTCAAAATAAAATCTAACTCAACTCCAATATACTTTATGTTCTTTTTACTCAAATGTATAGCATTGGTTTATCAGAAGTAAACACTGAAATTATCAACTTCTAGAAATCACGTGAAATGTGTAACTGAGACAAAGACCATGAAAAGGGTAAATGAGTGTAGTCCCCAGGGTTTTTCTCAGTAATAAAATTGGTAAAAATGTAGAGAATGAACTTCAGAGTAAATTGATATTTCCCGGACTGCTTTTTACTAAGTTCGTATATTCTAAGATAGGTAGATAGACACGTGGGACGAAAAGAAATTAAGGTGAACAGACAGACAAAGCAGAGAGTCTCCTCTTACTTGCTACATGTAGGAAATAAATACTAATGTCATTGGTATTTCTTACCAACCCTTGCCTTGCTATGCTCTCCCAGGTTCCCCATAGGCAGTGGTGCTTCTTTGACAAAGATGGAAGATGAAATAGGTGAGAAGGTTAAGGAAAGACTGCCACTACTCCTGATGACCCACTCCCCAATCTGAATTCAGACAGTGCCAATCCAGGCCAAAATTGCTCATTTATAATAAATACTCCATTTTCCCTTAATAGAAATATGTATCAAAAAGGAAAAGATCTGGCATGTTGACTAAGGCAGCCTTCACTCACTCTGAGAGCTTGAACTGCCCCTCTTTTGGTACCCTAGAGATTTTAATATCTGATGCAATGTTCTGCAGTAAGAATCAGAATGAATGAGGGGCACCTCTCCTTTTTTTTTTGTTTTGCTTCCAAACTAAAGGAAGGGTGACTAAGGTGAAAGTAGAAATGGAGAGAAGAAACAGAGGGATGGCTCAACTGCACCCACAGACACATTCTTGAGGCAGATCATTTGTAGGAAAAAATGCATGTGGATGTTGTAGATCTGGAAATTGACTGGATTAAACCAATCGGTGCACATGGTATACCTTCATGCACATCCAGGGATACATGTACCTCAGTTTGAAGCCTGCTGGTTTGGGGAAAGTTCTGGATTCTAAAAAAAAAATAGGCTTTCAGTGCTTTCAGTGCAGAGAGCAAGAGGAGAGCAAAAGGAGATGAAGCTGAGAGTAGACAGAGCAAGAACCATCTCAGTGCTTATGGGCCATGCTAAGAATGTTGATCTTTATCCTAAATCGATGAGAATCCTTAGAAGTAAATAACGGTAGACAAGGTCACATTGACATTTTAAAACACTATAGAAAGTGGATTTAATTAGGAAGATAGGTACAGGGAGAATAATTAAGGCACGTTTCCATTATCTGAGAGAGTACAGGTAAAAGTAGTAGAAGTGATAATGGAGAGAAGCAGGCAGATTTAATGAATGTTTAGGAAATAAAATCAATAGAAATGAATGAATTACTGCCTATTGGGAAGATAAAGGTAAAAGTGTCCAAAAATGAGTTCTAGGTTTCTAGTTTGCAGATCTAGAAAAGTTTTCATTATTTCTATGTTTTTTTCCTGAAAAATATGTAATTGATATAATCAGAAATAAATAATACACTTTTTAAAAGAGGAAAAAATATCTTCAAAAGTAGAAAACCTGGGGTTTTTGCTAGAGAGTATGTTGAATTTAATATTATCTTCATGATATGATCGTGGATGAGATAATAAAAAGATTTTTTAAAAGAAGACTGATATTTGATAACCTGCACAATGTATTTTAAAAAGCCAGGTGTTACACCCCAAGCATTTTGCCTTTGAAATAGAACATTGGCCATCTCTTAATGGCACTGATGCCTCTATCCTTCCGTTAAATACTCAAAGCGAAACCATTTCTCCAATGAACAAACATTATACCTCCTAGCCTAAGAAATCAGCTCTGAATGCCACAGAGAAAGTAACTAAATTCAACATCAATGTTATTTTTTGACCGATGAATCTTCTACCATATAAAAACTAAAAATATTGCATTATCAAATTCTCTACTTTCTTGCATAGTTCATCTGATCAAAAGAATCAAATACTTCATTGTAGAAAAACACCATCTATTCTCCTCCAGTTATTTTACAAATAAATTTCTTTTTCTCCACTTTTATATAACACATAAAATTTTCATATAGTTGAAATGAACTGTGCAGAGGAAAAGGTAAATGCCAGCAGGCATCTAAATATTGTAGCATCTGTTATATTTTACACTCTGTAATCCCAAATCTTATAAAGCCTCAGTGCATTTGAGGCTGCATTCTTCACAAATTATTGAAGATTGATAGCTGTAGTGATTGGCATTACACTTACGTTCTTATTATATTGAATTATACAAACGTTCTTCTACCTTTTTTCTTTGTGGTCACGTCTTTTTGTTCCTAGATAACAATTAATTTGCAATGCTTGCTTTATATTTTCTTATAAATGTTTATAATTTATACGATGGAAAATTAGCATTTTTCAATTAAGTATCCCAAACTTAGAGGTTGTGTTTGTGTGAATGCACACATGCATATGTGTACCATTGCTAATTATTGAAAGCCTTTTATACATCATTTAGGAAAAAAATGAGTCTCTCTTTTAAGTTTTAAACCTCTAAATGAACAATCGTCTTTTTCTCTCTACCACTTATCCGATTCTGTCTCACTGTCTATTTTCAAGGCAAACAGTTATTAAACACCTACTATGCCCTTGGTACTACATTAAATATTGTTATGGAAATAAACCCTTGTAAAACCTCATTTAATTCACAAAAGAACCATATCTGGTAGGTAAAATTATCTCCATTTTATAGATAAGGAGAAGACTCAGAGAGAGCCAATACCTTTACCCAATGCTATTGAATTGGATCTCTAAAACTAGTCTACCTCAGGGCTACTGTGTCTTGTTACCCATGTTGTGTACTGCACAACTCTAGGGAATGCCATTCACAGAGTCTATTACATGTACTGCACCCCTTGGGGCTATCCAGTGCTATACCCTTTTGTCTGTCTTAAAAGTCTAATCTCTTTTTATTGCACTATATTGACACTGCACTAACTCATTTATATTAAAGTAACAGGAGTAGACAGGAGTTCGGAAAGAAAATAATAAGAGTTGCATTTTGCATTACACTTCTTGAAAGTACCACTTCTTGGCCGGCACGGAGGCTCGCGCCTCTAATCCTAGCACTCTGGGAGGCTGAGGCAGGCGAATCATTTGAGCTCAGAGTTCGAGACCAGCCTGAGAAAGAGCAAGACCCTGTCTCTACCAAAAATAGAAAAAATTAGCAGGACGTGGTGGTACATGCCTGTAGTCCCAGCTACTTGGGATACTGAGGCAGGAGGATCTCTTGAGCCCAGGAGTTTGAGCTAGGCTGTGAGCTAGGCTGATGCCATGGCACTCTAGCTTGGGCAACAGAGTGAGACTCTGTCTCAAAAAAAAAAAAAAGAAAAGAAAAAAGTACCACTTCTCCATAATTATTTTACATAATTGATTCCTTAAAGCAATAACTCTCACATTTCCATTCTTACACAAAAAAGTATTCTATGGTTGTGTGTAAATAACTGAAGTATTAGCCAAACTAACATTCCGGGCTACCTTTATACACTATGTACTATGAATTTTTTATCATCACTGCATAAACAAACTAGGGAACCTGAGTGATCTTTTGATACTCAGAATTAATCGTGTGTTGATATGCAGGTTGGCACCCATTGAGAAGGAAGTATGTCTCCTAAGCATTTTAATCTATTTACAAACTTCTAAGTTTATTCAAAATTATACGTCTCTAATTGATTATACTGTACATAGAGAGTACTTTCCAAATAAGAGACATATTAAAACAATGAACATCTGCAGAGACATGGTTAAGTGAGCAAAGACGATTCAAAGGCATTTTCTGTCCTAATTCCTAGCAAGTTGACAGACAATGCCCCAAAACTCTCTATCAGATCCAGAATGAACTAATAAGCTAATCAGAGCATAACAAGCCTTTGCTAAGTGAGTTCATAAGAGAACTGTAAGTACGTTTAAGTAGCACTCATGGGTATTTCTCGCTAGACATGCAAACTCATTCTGAGAAATATTGTTAAATATTGCTAAATCCATGGGGTAGACTGTTCTCACTCGTGATTAGGGCTCTAGGGTACAGAAGGAAATGAACAGATACACAGTTTTCCCCTGCAAACTCCCAGAAAATAAAGTCCTTATTAAGTGTCTACTCAGAACTTCTAGTGTTCAAGCTGTACCATTGAGGGTCCCATTTACCCAGTTATCAGTGACAATTCTTCAGGGGCTTATGACTATGAACAATTTGGTCATAGTTTTGTTAGGCTGTTAAAAGTTCTCTTCTCGGGAAAAATCCTTTCCTTCAGTTCAAGACTTTGCAGAATACCAAGTTTATGAGGCAAATCTAGAAAACTGTAGAAATGCCACAGTTTGCTAACTAAAGTCATTACCTCATGCCTAAGGGAGCTTGTAAATCATAAAGCTGGCAGCATTAATGGCAATTGGTAAACACAAAATTATTCTCATGAATAAATATCAATAATTAAGAAATATAAGAAGTGTTTTTCAGAATGTCTCATTTGGGACTGCACAAGCGTCTGTTGAATTTCTTTGATCTTATTTAATATGAGTGCACTTTATTTCTCTTATGGGAACTGTTAGCTATATCAAATCAATATAATGTCCAAATATGAGAAAACCTTCTAGATCAAATAAACGATAACAGATATGGTCTACCTCCACGTAGACAAAATCAGAATCACAGTAGAATAACTCTAAATAAATTACGGCTCTCTGTTCTCTAATAAAAAGAGAAAAATCTTCACAAAATTTAGAAAAATCCATCAAGATATACCTCTTTCTTTTTTTTGTTCACTTTTAAGTTCAAGTAACAAACCAAGAAGTAAAAATGTTTCTATTCCCCTACAACCACATAGAACTCAATTTCATGGCTTTATTATATTATTTATTATTCAAAATTCAGAATGGTAAAAAGACTTTTTTGCTGTTAATAAATTAGGAAATATTATAGTTTTCAAATTTTTCCCTGATGTTTATTCTACCTTATTTGAGGGAAGAAGAAAAAAGGTAGATTGTATCATGTGAGCAAAAAAAAACCCAAACCTCTCCCCAAATGTGAAAATTTTCTCCAAAAGATAGAAAAATCTCTGAGAAGAATATTTCAAGCAGTCACAGTCAGAGCCACGTCCACTTTCACCCACTGATATTTTGTTCAATGTGTCTTTTTAAATTCTCTAAAATGATTCGAATTTTATTACTTCTCAATGTTCTACTTTTGAATCGTGAGAGTCTTTTCATCTACACTTTTTTATGAGTGCAAATATTTAGAGAGTAAACTAATTTCAAGCCTATGGATATCAGTTTTGATTCTGAAAGTCACCCAGAGCATGTCCAACTTAATTCATTTTCCTATTCCTGGCTCAGGGTGCCTAACGGTATGAGGAAGCCTGGCAGGTGGCTAATGTACAGAGTGTACGCTGTGAACAGCCAACTCCACAATTGTGCTCTGCCTCTTTCTACAGGATGGAAGAGTCTAAAACATAACCCATCCTAAGGACAAGCACATTTTATAGGAGAAAGACATACCTCACTAATGATAAAACTCATATCCAAAATCTGCAACTTTGTTCGGTCTGATAAAACAACCTTACATTCTTCTATGCAGGCTAGAGGTCACTTTGCTGCAAACTCAGGAAGAATATTTCTTATAAATGTGATAAACCTTCTTTTCACTTTTTACTCTTCTCTCTCTCTCGTCTGAAAAAACACATAGAGTGGCTTTCTTAACCTATACATATATGTAACTTAACATGTGCATATGGTTTGCAGGGACAATGAGAGACTTTGAATGTGCCTGAAATTTAGACAAATTCAGCATGTCCAACTAGTATTTTCAAAAATACTAGTTATTTTTTTAAATAACTCATCATATTCCCATCATCACATAAACTGCCCATCCTGAAGAACCTTTCTCTGGTGTTAGTGTTTCCAATTTGTCAACCAGTTAGTGAGCAGCATGGGGGGCAGGGAACATATTTATTGTGTTCACCACTATAGATAGTCCCAGCACTTAGCGCGAGCCTGCTACTTAACACAGAGATGGTTCTCAACAAAGGATTGAATGGCAGACCAATTTTCCTAGTCACTCAGACTTAAAACCTTAGAAACGTGCAACTCATGGTGCTGTGGAAAGCCTATTGACCTCACTGTCACAGGGCCTGGTTTCTGTTTCAGAGTCTATCACTGTGTAGACGGATGACCTGAGATTAATCGCTTACCCCAGTGAGGCTGCAAATTGGAGGATTGGAAGTGGGGAGGTGGTCAAACAACTAATTTATTAGGAGAATTAATTCTTTAAAACATTGACTCTAAGATTTATTCTCTTCTTAAATGCCCCTTATTTAGGCATTAAGTCAATATAGTTTATCTCTAGATGTTATATGTCTATCCTTTCTTCCCTGTTCCCACTGCCGCCCCCCTGAGAATTTCATTCCCCACCGCAGGTCTGAATTAATAAACTGCAGTGCATGCTCCTAACTTCAGTTTCTCAGCTTGCTTCTCCTTTCTCCATAGCACAACAGAACAATCTTCCTTAAGCCTTAGCCATAATGGTTTTACAACTCTAGCGTGCACAAGAACCTAGGCGGCCTGTCACAGGAACCCATTCCTAAGACACATCTCCACGTACTCCGATGAGGCAAGCCCAAGACCCCCGTCTGCCGCAGGTGGTCTGCTGACCACATACTGAGAAGCATCTTGACTGCAGTGAATAGTCACTAAGCTTAAGCAGCATCCTCAAAAATATGAATATTTATCATCAAACTATGTATTGTTTATCTACATATATGTATACACATATATGGAGATGCAAATACAGTCACGTGGTGCATAATCATGTTTCAGTTGACAACAGACAGCATTTAGAATGGTCTCTCCTAAGATAATAATGGAGCTGAAAACTTCCTATAGCTTAGAGATGTCATAGTTGTCCTAATGTCATAGCACAACACATTATTCACCTGTTTGTGGTGATGCTGGGGTCACCAAACCTGCTGAGCTGCTGGGCACTTGAAACTGTGGTCCCCAACCCGTGAGCCTCATACCAGTACCAGTGTGTGGCCTGTTACGAACCAGGCCACAGAGCAGGAGGTGCTCTTCCGCCAAGGTGCTCTTGCGGAACAGCAAGAGAAGCTTCATCTGTATTTACAGCCACTCACCTTCGCTCACACCACCTACCAAGCTCCACCTCCTGTCAGGTCAGCCAGGCATTAGATTCTCTTAGGAGCACGAACCCTACTGTAAACTGTGCATGGGAGGGATCTAGGTTATTTGTTTTTTATGAGAATCTAAAATGCCTGATGACGTGAGGTGGAGCTGAGGCGGTGACACTAGCCCTGGGGAGCAGCTGCAAATACAGGTTGTCAATAGCAGAGAGGTTTGACTGCACAGAGACCATAATAAATCAATTGCTTGCAGACTCATATCTAAATGCTATCAGTGAGTAGCAAGTGACATGTAACAATAATAGAAATAAAGTGCACAACAAATGTAATACACTTGCATGATCCCGAAACCATCCCCTCACCATCCTGGTCCATGGAAAAATTGTCTTTCGTGAAACTGGTCCCTGGTGCCAAAAACACTGGGGACCACTGATGTAAAAGTATAGCATATGCAGTTATATGCAGCACATAATACTGTACTTGATAAAGATATTAAACAAAGATGCCACTGGTTTGTTTTCCTGTTCAATATCTTTTATTATTTTAGACTGTATTTCTTTTATTTATAGAAAAAAAATGTTAACTGTTAAACAGCTGCACGCAGGTCCTTCAGGAGTTATTCCAGAAGAAGGCATTGTTATCATAGGAGATGACAGCTCCAGGTGTGTTATTGCCCTAAAGACCTTCCAGTGGGACAAGATGTAGAGATAGAAGACAGTAGTATTGATGATCCAATGATCCTGACCTAGGCTAATGCGTGTGTTTGTGTCTTAGTTTTTAACAAAAACATTCAAAAAATAAAAAAGAAATCTAAAAAATTAAAAAAGCTTATAGAATAAGAATATATAGAAAGAAAAATTTATACAGCTGTACAATGTGTTTGTGACATTGTCCTAGGCAAAGAATTTATGAAGAAGACCCCAAAGGCAATCACAGCAGCAACAAAAGTAAACAAATGGGACCTGATCAAATTAAAAAGCTTCTGCACAGGCGGGCACAGTGGCTCACGCCTGTAATCCTAGCACTCTGGGAGGCCGAGGCAGGCGGATTGCTCGAGGTCAGGAGTTCCAAAACAGCCTGAGCAAGAGGGAGACCCTCGTCTCTAGTATAAATAAAAAGAAATTAATTGGCCAACTAATATATACAGAAAAAAATTAGCCGGGCATGGTGGCGCATGCCTGTAGTCCTAGCTACTCAGGAGGCTGAAGTAGGAGAATTGCTTGAGCCCAGGAGTTTGAGGTTGCTGTGAGCTAGGCTGACGCCACGGCACTCACTCTAGCCTGGGCAACAAAGCAAGACTCTGTCTCAAAAAAAAAAGCTTCTGCACAGCCAAAGAAACTGTCAAGAGGGCAAACAGACAACCCACAGAATGGGAGAAAATTTTCGCAAGCTACACATCCGATAAGGGCTGATAACTAGAATCTATTTAGAACTCAGGAAAATCAGCAAGAAAAAAATCAAACAACCCTATCAAAAAATGGGCAAAGGACATGAACAGAAACTTCTCAAAAGAAGATAGAATAATGACCAACAAACATAAGAAAAAATGCTCAACATCTCTAATCATCAAGGAAATCAAAACCACAGTGAGATATCACTTATCTCCATTGAGAATGGCCTTTATCAAAAAGTCCCAAAACAATAAATGTTTGCATGGATGTGGAGAGATAGGAACACTCCTACACTGCTGGTGGGACTGCAAACTAGTTCAACCTCTTTGGAAAACAATATGGAGATACCTTAAAGCGATACAAGTAGATCTACCATTTGATCCAACAATTCCACTACTGGGCATCTACCCAAAAGATCAAAAGTCACTTTATGAAAAAGACACATGCACTCGAATGTTTGTAGCAGCACAATTGACAATTGCAAAGTTGTGGAAACAACCCAAGTGCCCATCAATTCATAAGTGGGTTAATAAAATGTGGTATATATATATACCATGGAGTACTATTCAGCTTTAAGAAACAATGGTGACATAGCACCTCTTGTATTTTCCTGGATAGAGCTAGAACCCATTCTACTAAGTGAAGCATCTCAAGAATGAAAAAACCAGCACCACATGTCCTCACCAGCAAATTGGTGTTAACTGATCAACACCTCAGTGGACATATAGGAATAACATTTATCAGGTGTCGGGTGGGTTGGAAGGGGGAGGAGGAGATGGGTATATACATACATAATGAGTGAGATGCGCAACGTTTGGGGGATGGTCACGCTTGAGGCTCTGACTCGAGGGGGGAGAGGGGCATGGGCAATATGCGTAACCTTAGCACTTTTTCCCTCATAATAAGCTAAAATAAAAATTAATAGAGTCAAAAAGTTTAAAATATTAAAATGTTTATAAAGGAAAAATTACAGTAAGCTAAGGTTAATTTATTATTAAAGAAAGTCATTTCCTAATGACACAGTTCTCACAACATATGTCCCTGTTGTTGAGCAGCACATGATTATAAATATGTATGCATATATATGTGTGTGTACATACATATATATTTTTTATCTAGTTACTTTGTTTTCTTCTTGAATCCTAACTGATCATATGATGTCCTCTTTGGTGCGCTATCGTCACAGCATTCAGTACTCCCACTAATAATCTGAAAGTTCACTCAAAAACTTGCCTTCAAGTCACAACAGAGAGGAGAATGTTTCTAAATGGACTATTGTGTACGGAGTGCTCTCCACTACTGCTTCCCTATGTTCCCATGGAATATTGCTCATACCTTTGTCAATTTATGGTATGGCAATATTTGTAAATAGTAATCGTTTTTTTTTTTTAAAAAAAAAAAAGAACTTTGCATTTCTCTATTTTCCCCATTCATTTTCTCCCGAGCCAAGCAAATGTTCAGCTCTGTGTTCACAGCAGCAGCAGAGGGGTGTGATGGGGAAAAAAAACCCCAGAAAATGTTGTATGCCCTTTTCTTTTAGAAATTCCTGGGGCAGGAGAATTTTGTGCACAACAAATTATCCTCTTCAATGAGGGAGATTAGGATTTAGTCTCACCCCTAAAACTCATGGAGCCCATGACAAAAGAGTAAAAATGGAAGCCCTCATACCATATATGGGAATATGAGAAAGTTATAACTAAAGCTGTCAAACTGTTAAACAAACTGGTTTATTCTCCTATTTTGAAAATTTACTTTCCTAATGGCAAATATGTACAGTTATAGTTTTTAAGGGATTGAATGTTTGCAAAACATCAAAGATAACTGTGTACATTTTTGTGCACATTTGGTTTTACTGTTCATGTGTCAGTGATATTTGGATTAATAACTAAAGATACAGATAAGTTATAAACTATATAATTTTTTCATAAAGTTTATTTTTCTTACCTTTAGTACAAGCACTAAGTTGTTTTAATCAAAATTTTCATTCTGTTGACAGTAATTTAAAAAATGTAATTGTAGGCAAAGTCAACTGTAAAAAATTAAAAAACTAAATTATTTTCATTTAAAAAATGGGCCCAAGGACTTGAACAGACACCCCACCAAACAAGTCCAGATGGCAAATAAGCATTTGAAAAGATCTTCACCATCATCTGTAATTAGGGAATTGCAAATCAAAACAACAATGAGATACCACTACATGCTATTAGAATGGCCAAAATCCAAAGCACTGAGCACACCAAATGCTGGCAAGGATGTAGAGCAACAGGAATGCATATTTATTGCTGGTGGGAATGCAAAATGCTACAGCCACATGGAAGATAGTTTGGCAGTTTCTTACAAAACTAAATATACTCTTACCATAAAATCCAACAATCGTACTCCTTGTATTTACTCAAATGAACTGAAAATTTATGTCAACACAAATACCTATCCATGGATATTTATAGCAGCATTATTCATCATTGAAATTCAAAACTTGGAAGCAACCAAAATGTCCTTCAGTTTGTAAATGAATAAATAAACTGTGGTACATCCAGACAATGGAATATTATTCAGTGCTAAAAAGAAATGACTTATCAGGCCATGAAAAGTCATGGAGGCACATTAAATGCATGTTGCTAAGTGAAAGAAGCCAATCTAAAAAGGCTATGTACTGCATGATTCCAACTAGATATATGACATTCCAGAAAAACGCAAAACTATGGAGATAGTAAAAAGATCAGGGGTCATCGTTAGTGGGGAGGGAGAGATGAATAGGCAGAATACAGAGGACTTTTTGGGCAGTGAAACTACTCTGTATGGTGCTATAATGGTGGAGACATGGTACAATATAACATATTTGTCAAAACCTATGCAAAGTACAACACCAAGAGTCAACGCTAATGTAAACCATGGACTTTGGATGATAATGATGTGTCAAGTAGGACAATGGGAAGGTGTGGGTCTAGGGAACTAATCTAAATCAAGTTTGGCTCATTAATAAGGTGTGCATTTGGTAAGGACAGATAAATGATCATGGGATGCCATGGATTCATGGCAAATCCTGATCAACTTTGTTATGAGGAGAGTAAGCTTCGGGGGGCCCAATCTGATGGGGCGACCATGTTACAGTTCACAGTGATCATACAATCATACAATCACTGTGAACTGATGAAACATAAAACCAAAGGCCAGACTCTGAGAAGAGAGTGTTATCAAGTGCAAAACATGTTTACAAAGCTAAGCATATAAATTCAGAGCATGGAGTGTAAACAAGTCACTAGTCTTGAAGCTCACTCATCTGACTGGTGGAAAGGAGTGTGACAATGGCACATGGATCCAAGTGCTCCGCCTAGGCACATAAGTTATGGCATCCACAGAGACCAGATGACTGCAACCACAGAAATTGATGAGTGAATTTCTTTTCCTCTCCCAGAGTAAAGCATTTTCTTTTTATCTTCTAATCATTTCCCATCGACACTAACACTTTTGTATATTTCTCTGATGGATCTTCATCAGTTCTGTGTCTCTAATGGGTACCAGATGCATCCCTGTCCATGGGGGTTAGGATAAAATGGGAGAACTGGGATCAATATTTCTTGCTCAGAGAGCCATTTATGCCATTTTTGTCTTCACCTCTCTTCAAGAACTGAACAAACGACAAAGGCTAGTGATGGGGTCATGGGGTTTTAACCATAGTTATTTTACTTCCAGGTAGCAGACACCAAACTGCTTTATGAGTTTGTTTTTCCAACTAATTCCTGAGGTCTCAGTAAACCAGACAGCCCCATTCCCTGACAGGGGGAAATCTGAATATGCTATTAATATAGAGAGCATGTCTCTGGCTTCTGGACATTTGCAAACCCTCACAACACAAGCAGCTGTGGGCAGGGATTATTTCAAGGTGGGGAGAAGATAGGGTGCCCAGCTACCGTCATTCTCTCAAGTCCTGCATCAATGGTCTCACTTGCTTTTCCTTTTCCCACATCAACTCTCTCCACAAGCTAAATCCGGGGACCTCCACCCTGAAGAACAGCTCCCTCATCAGCCAAAAGTTTTCTCAGGCCCTGGCTCCAAATGGTGGCTCCTTCCTATGCGATTCACCTGTCAATATGATACCACACACCTGTCTTCCAAAGATTTATCAAATCCTTTGATATGCTGTTGTCACACCCTCTCCTTATTTTTAGCACTTTTATGAGTGAGTTTTTCTCTCTCTGTCCCTGCCATCTTGAACAGAAATTCCAGTGAGAACTCATTATACTATTTTATTTAGCTCATGAGATATTTTAGCACAAACCGAATGAAGATAAATTCCACTTTTGGCTTTGTTTACCCAATTAATGTGCCCACCTACATCATCATTCCCTTCCAAGTCTTTCCCTATTTTTAAACCTATCTCAGACATCTGAATAAAAATTACAGATTGAGGCATTAACAATGGGATGAGTCCAGAGGAATGGTAAGACTTGATAATTGGATAAGGCTGAGGAGTAGGGTGAGTCTCTATGCTTATTACTAACTAAAAATTATTTTTAAAGATTTGTGGGACTATTAAATATGTGAGAATATCAACTTTTTATAGGGTTAAAATGGGGACATCAGAAAGTTAAGTCCCGTGGTGTAAACTTTCTATATTTACATTATTAAATACCACAAAAGCTTTATGAACAAAATTGTATTTCTTCACATTACAAATGAGAAAGTTGAGCCAGAGAAGTTAAGTCACTTGCTCAAGGTCATGTAGTTAAGAACTGGCTTAGGAAGGATTTGACTCTGTGCAAACATGACCGCCTGACTTTTCTACTTCATTACTGTGACACAGTAAGAAATACATACATTTGGTCTCTGTCCCAAAACCAAAGATCCTAAAGCTCTTGCAATTTCCCCAGAGATGGGATGACAGGTGTGCCTTACACAGAGCTCCTAAATCTCCTAGAATATCTTGGGTGATAGGAGCCTTTTTTCTTTTAATGAGGCAACTCTTGAGGGGCTCCTGAATAGCTTTAGGATGGGCATTGGTCACCAAAAAGACTAAGCCATGGTTAGAAGCTTGGAACTCTTAGCCTCACCTCCCACCCTCTGGAGAGGGGAAAGAGGCTGGTGACTGAGTTGATAATTGATCATGCCTACAGGGTGGAGCCTCCATAAAAACCCCTAAACTGCTAATTTTGAACAGCATCTGGGTTGGTGAACACATCTGCGTGCTGGGAGGGTGGCACTCCAACTCCACAAGGACAGAAGCTCCTGTGCTCAAGTCCTTTCCACATCTCATTCTGTGTGTCTGTTCATCTGGCTGTTTATCTGTGTCCTTTATAGTGTTCCAACTCGCTATTAAATTAAAACTAATCCAGCAGCACTCGTGTGCACATATGGAAGTAAAACTCAATGGAAATCAAGCAGGTGGGAGCGGGGAGAGGGGAACGGGTAAATTCACACCTAACGGGTACAATGCACACTATCTGGTGATGGGCACTCATAACTTTGACTCAACTGTTCAAAAGCAATTCATGTAGCCAAAACATTTGTACCGCTGTAATATTCTGAAAAAAAAAAATCGGTAAACATAGGTAACTATTTCCTTGAGTTTTGTGAGCCATTTCAACAAATTATTGAACCTGAGGCAAGTAAGTGTTGCAGGAAACCCTGACTTTGTAGCCACGTTGGACAGAAGTAACGGGGAATGCATTACTTGCTCCTGGAGACTGAAGTAGGGGCAATCTTGTGGGACTGAGCCCTTAAACCCATGCCGTCTGATATTAACTCCAGGTAGTTAGTGTCAGAATTGAATTAAATTATAGAACACTCAATTGGTGTCCAGAGAGTTGGAAAATTGGTTAGTGTAGGAGGGAAAAAAGCTCACACACATTTGATGTCAGAAGTGTTGTGGGTAGAGAAACAGTTTTCCTTTAATTATATGACCCTCACTACTAGAATGAGTGCTGCTAAAAAATTTTCTCAGGGGCATAAGGAATAAAAATAAAATATCCAGAACGTGGTAGAAAAATGGAAGTCAGCATGTAACGGGAGGAGAGGGAAAGAGGTTTTACAAGAAAAACAGCCTATAAACAATGTTTTTTTCCAAAAATAATCTGAAACTCTTATGAGAAAATCTAGCTGACCTAAAGAGCGTCATCATGCAACAAAGCAGAGAAGTGCCATGAAAACACCCACCTAGCACAGGAAGGTGTTTTGCTCTCTCACAAGCAAAATGTGAAATAAACTGGTAGCAATGTATAAGTCAGTGAGAATATTTATTTGATAAGGATGATAGCAAGTTTAGCAATTTTCCATTCATTTTTTGCCAATCACTTAGAGATGTGTCTAAGGAAGATACATCCCCTGGAATCCCAGCTTTTCAGTTCTATTAATCAAAGGAGTTAAATATTGTTGAGTGCCCGATATTTGCAGTATAATGAATGCATCAGGCACCATGGAGGAAGAATGACCATGGAACCTGCTTTGCAGCCATCTGTTATCTCAAGAAAATTTAGAAAAATAAGAATTTTTTAAATTATAATGGCATCCTTTAGTGGTAAGCAATATATAAACATGCACAGCACTGTGTAGTGACACAAAAGCATTTGATGGATTGAGCGATTGATGGAGGTCGGTCTTGGTCATTAGGTCACTCCCTCCCCTTCCCATATAAAAGAGTACTCATTCGTTGTGGTTTCATTAAGTTTAAAAATGTAGGACATGTAAGATTAATCATACTGTTCAATTCATCATGCTTTCATCATCAATACGTTAAGAACTGTTTCGTTTTATCTAATTTTATTCTTATTATATTTTCTCTTTTATCAGTCTTCCCCACTCCTTACCCTTCCAACTTCCCATCTGAGTGGTTGTTTAGATGTACTGTATCCTTGGAAACTGAAGACTAGCTTTTATGCGTGCTTTTAATCTGTATAAATGATAGCATTGTGTGTTGTGTTTCTTGCTATTTTCATTTGCCACTGTTTTTGAGATTAGCTTATTCTATGCTGTCAAATGTAAGTCTAGCTCATTGTTGCCGACTGTTTATGGTGTTCCAGCATTCCCAAATATGCATACACCTCATTTTACTGGGCCACGCAATCAGGTAGCCCACAATGTCCAGCTATCACAAGCAGCGCTGCTGTGAAAATCCTCCTTCGAGTCCTATAATTTTTCATGAGCTGGATCTAGGAATACTTATTTTACTCGGGGAATGACAGATTCTTTCCAGAATCCCCGCAAACTTGGGGATTATAAAGTAATAGTTTCTTGTTTTAGTTTTCATTTATGCACTTAGTAGTGGATTTGAGAATCAATTTACACACATATTAGCCACTTGTGTGAATTGTCTTTTCAAATACTACCCTCATTTTTATTGATTTTCGCTCTTTTTTTCCTGAATAGCAGATATTTTATGTATTTTAAATATTACATGATTCTCACTGTAGTGAATTCTATATGTTAAAACTTCCTATAATATATTTTATTAAACATAAACTTTCGATTGTAGTCAGATTCCCTAGTCAAGTTTGTCTGTTTTGTTATCTTGTTTCTTTGTTGTTATTGTCATTTTTAGACCTGTGCTTTTATGGATTTTTTCAAAAGATATCCTTCCCTAGCTCAAAATAGAACATGCCTTCTCCAGCATTCTCCTCCTCCTCTTCTTCTTCTTTTTTGTTTAATACCCAGACTTGTCAAATATCTATTTCGCCAAGAAGGGTAGTTAAAAATTCAATCTCATCACTGTCACCATTGCATAAAATAAATGGATATTTTAACACCAAATTACAAGGAGATAATTTCACAATAATGAATAGTCACAATTGAATAAGTTTAACACCTTGAAAAAAAACTTCCCACAGGTCTGACTTCTTTTTGTCTCATTTCACAGCACACTAGCTCATAGATAGTTAGGACCTACTGAATTAGGGCATTTCCCACCTTCAAACAGACAGGCATGAAGGGAACCTGCCTGAGAATGAATAAGCCAAAGAGCTTTGGTCAAACACATCACTGGCACTCTGCTGTACTTCCAGGGGGTGGCTCAGGGTGAACTCCAGGAAGCCACTGATGTGCTTTCTGACACGACAAATTAGATTTGTCTTTTCCAAGGTTTCACATAAATGGAATAATACTCTGTTTACACTGTGTCATCTGGCTTCTTCTGCACAGAATATTTTTGAGAGTCATCTATGTCGTTGTGTGTATCAGTAGTTGGTTTTCATTGCTAAGGAGTATATCACCAAATCAATATACCACAGAGTGTTCACCCATTCACCTGTTGATGGACATTTGGGCAGTGTTCACTTTGCGGCTATTATAAATAAAGCCACTATTATGAGCATTTGTGGACAAGCCTGCACGTGGACTTGGATTTTCATTTCTCTTGGGTAAATAGCTAGAAACTGACTTTCTGTACATGGGTAAAGGTATGTTTTACCATTTAAGACTCTACCTGTTTTCTAAAGTAGTTGTAACATTCTACATTCTAACCAGTAATACATGAATGTTCCACTTGCTAGACATTCTTGACAGCTCTTGATACTGTGAGTATTTTTAATTTTAGCCATTCTAGTGGGTGTGTAGTGTACTTCATTGTGGTTTTAACTTGTATTTCTCTAATGACAATGATTTGTATCATGTGCATATTGGCTATTTGTATATTTTTTGGAATACATATTTTAGCCATGTTTTAAATTGAGTTGTTTTGCTTGAGTTTTAAGAGTTCTTTATATATTCTGCTTACAAGTCTTTCTGAGTTAAATGTATAAAGAATATTTTTTTCAGCCTGTGACTTGCCTTTTCAGTTTCTAAATGGTGCCTTTGGAAGAACAGATCTTTTTAAATTTGATGAAGTTTGGTTTGTCAATTTTTTCTTTTATAGCTCATGTTTTTTGTTCCCTAGCTAAGAAATCTTTGCCTATACCAAGGACTTCAATGTTTTTCTCCTGTGTTTTACCTAGGAATTTTAGAGTTTTAATTTTTACATTTTGATATATGATCCAATTTGAGTTAATTCTTACTTTTGGCATGAGATAAAAATAGAAGTGCTTTTCTTTTCTATCATATCCTAGTTGTTTAGCCTTATTTTTTGAAAAGACTTTCCTTCCCCTATAAAATAACCTTAGCACTTTTGTTGAAAGTCAACTGACCTCATATTTCATTTGTTTCTGGAATATCACTTACATTCATTCTGTTGATCTATATGTTAATCTCTGCACTAACACCAAATTGCTTTGATTACTGTAGATTTATAACATATCTTGAAATCAGATATCATGAGTTCTCTAAGTTTGCTCTTTTTGTTTCAAAATGGTTTACCTATTAAAGATTCTTCGAATTTAAAGTAAATTTTACAAATAGGTTATCATTTTCAACAATAAAGAGTTGGGATGGGGATTGGGATTATATCGAATCTAGAAATCTTCTGGGGGAGAATTAAAGATAGTATATTTCTCAATTTATTTAGATATTTTAAAATTGCTCTTAGCAAGATTTTGAAGTTTTAAGCATATAGATCTTCCTGTATTTCATAATTTTCGATGCCATTATAAATGGTATTTATTTAAATTTTCAATTCCAATTGTCCATTTGCTAGTACTTAGAAGTACAATTGATTTTTGTGAATTTATCTTGCACTTTGATACCTGATTCAACTACTTAATCAATAATTTACCTTAGCATTTCTTCTAACATGAGCCTGTGATGTTATGAATTTCTTTCTAAGCACTTCTACCTGCATCTCATATATTTTAATGTTTTGAATTCATTTTTATTCATTTAAAATGATTTTCTATTTTTCCTTTGGATTTATTTTTGGCCCATGGGTTAATTAGAAGAACATTGTTTACTTTCTAAATATTTGTGGATTTTCCAGCTCTGTTTCTTTTATTCAGTTCTTTTTAAATTCCATTTGATCAGTAAATATCATACCATTCAACCCATGAATTGTTTTATACTTCTACATTTATATAGGAAATCTTTTATGTTCTTTACTCAATGAAAAAAAATTTCTCTATAAAGGTCTTGTGCCTTCTTTGTTGATTAATCCTGGATATTTATAGTTCTTATTATTCTGAGAAATATTTTAGTATCCATTATTTTTAATTGTTAATTGGGTAGTTATTTTGATTTTGTAAGTTAATCTCATACCCAGAAAATGGCCAAATTATCTTATTAGTTATAATAATTTACAAATTTTATTTTGTATTATAGACATGGAATATTAAATTAGTACCACTGGTGCAGATATAATGGGGATCTAATTAGTAGAAAAGTCGTGGAGCACTCACAATCCTGTGAACTCTCACTATTCCATGGCTAAGGCAGTGCAAATTTGGGATGTATGGGCCACGGCCAGTGTTCCAACAGAAAGAGACCCTGTTCCCTGCAATAGTCTCTACACATTTATAGGGACAAAGGCCAAGGAACAGTTACATCACTATATTTAAAGGGACACTCTCATAGAGGCAATCCTGCTTTTAGAAAGAAGGACCTCGGAAACTCTCCGGCTGGATCAGTCTGTTCTCTCATTGAGCTGCCTCAAACCCACTCAGCTCTCACAGGTCAGCTATGCAAAATGCCTCCACAAGAGAGAGAATAAGTACTCAGAGACATCCAGATTTATATTTCCTTGGTTTGTTATGCAGATAATCTGCAAATAATTGTGATTTTAATTCTTTCTTTCTGTTCTTTCATGCCTATTACTTCGTTGTTGGATTTTTTTTAGTCTTATTTTTGCCAGTTCCAAAAGTATTATATGGAATATAGTGGTGCTATTATACATATGCAACATTATTTCTAAACTTAAGGGAAAGGCACACAAATACTCCATATTGTATATTTGCTTTACCTTTTTTGGTGATTTTTTAATATGAGACTAAGAAAGTTTTTGACTAATCCTACCTTATTAAGAATGTTTTCAGGTACATTTACTGAAATAATCATGGGACTCTTTCTCTAATGGACGATAAATGCAAATTATTGTGTACATGAGTCAAAATACCCTTTAATTCTTGGTATAAGCTCTACTTGTTCATGATATACTATAAATAAATGAGTAAATAAATAAAAATTTAGTACATAAAGTCTTAGATTTGTTCATCTAAACACTTCTAAGGATTTTCACATCTTTGTTTATATGTGAAATCAGCCTATAATTTTGTGTACTTGAACTATTATTATCTGGTTTAAAAATCAGGGTTAGTGAAGGATTAAATAAGATATGAGTATTATCTCACAACTGTTTAAAAACCATAAGACCAATGTCATAAAAACAAAAGGGACTCTGACAAGAAATAAAACCAAATTAGAGGACAATGAAAAGCAAACAGGTTAGTTTAACACCAACTCTTAATGTGACAACTCTTATCACAACAAAAAGAGGAAATCAAGCTTTTATATAGGTTCAATTTAAATAGCAATAATTATAGTAATAATAAAATGCTTCTACACTCTTGGGAAAAAAATATGATATAAAACATATCACAAAGAAAGGACTGCACAGGCACAGAGAAGAGAGCTGGCCTCCCAAACCTATTCCTATATCATAGCAGCTGGATAATAGAAAGACTTGAAGTACTGGCCTAATATGTCCCCAAGGTTGTTGGAGCATCCCAAGGCAGGTTCTTAGATAAAAACTTGATAGATCAACAAGAAAGAATAATGAAAACAGAGCTCTTTTGAATCGTGTATAAAAATTTAAATACTAACGTACATATTTTAGAACACCTTAGGTATTGTACTGTGTGATGGTTGATCCTTCCTTCCACTGACTCTAGAGTCAGTGAAGGAAATAAACCAAATGTTTGTATAGCATTACCTGAGCTGTTCCACTAATTGGCTTCACTGCATGGAAAAATCCCAGAGTCTGTGAAGTGAGTTGTGATGGAAGACATCCAGACAACCTGAAACAGTCTGTTCTCCCTGCCTTTGTTATAACCCAGGATGGTTGGCCCCAACTAAATGTGGCAGGAAAGGAAGTCAAAACTTAAGAGTAGATTTCTCTACTCTCAACTGGTAATGTTGGTCTCTATTGTTAACCTTGTTTCTTTAACTATAAAAATCATCAGTGAGCTAACTCTTGACATTGAAACTGAAAGATAGTATTTGTATAAGCATCTGCTACATAGAAGGAAAACAATATTAGTTTCCCTTTCTTCCACCTAATCAAAATCCTGTCCCAATCAAATACTATTGCTTCGCTGAAACTTTTCCCTATCATTCAGATCTTCACTGTCTTCTAATTAATGATTCTATTTCATAAATCATTTTTATAACTTCAAAGGATCTTAGAAATCTGCTATATTTCATTTGTTAGTAACATGCATGGTCCCTGAATAAGTCGTAAGCAGAGTAGAAACAGAACCCAAGTATTAACTCAATTCACCACACAATGCATAATTCAATAATAAATTACATTTTTTCTTTTCTAAAGACTGCTGCTTCATCTCATTTGTGTTGCCTCCACAACCAGGCTATAAATCCATCAGGGCATTTATTCAGTCATTCATTCATTCACTCACTAACTTATCTATCAATTAGTTATTGAACATGAACATAAATCAGGCATTATTCTGAGTTCTGGGTATACAAAAAATGAAAAACAAATGGAGCAGCTATCAAGTCTTATACGTATCCAATTATAGCACTAATTACATACTGAGCATATAATTACTCAATAAATACTTGTTTGATTGATTGACCTTCAGAGACAATTGCATCTAGCAATAACTAAATAAGCAGTAACTTATAATTTGGATTTCCACGTGGAAAAGACAGTCAGTTCTTTCCTCCAATGCCTAATGCTTTTGTCCCTGAATCAAGCTACTTTTCTTCTTTTAGAATAAGTTCTCTCCCAGGAGACATCGTATTGAAGTAAATTCCTTGTGAGTACTTCTCAACCTGCTCACAAGACATGTCCAGACATCTGAATTTGAGAAATTATATAGCTTGGAATGAAGTTTGTGATTCTTAATGAATAAGAAAAACAGAAAAAATCACTTAAAATGGCAGGAATATATAAAAGGGTTTCCATGCCTCATATCAAAAATGTAGTAAAATGTTTTGGGAACCCAGCCTAGGCAACATAGTGAGACCCCATCTACAAAAAAAAAAAAATAAAATTAGCCAGGCATGGTGACACACACCTATAGTCTTACCTACTCAGGAGGCTGAGGCTACCACTGCACTCCACCCTGGGTGACAGAGCAAGGCTTTGTCAAAAGAAGAAAGGAAAGAAAGAAAGAAAGAAAGAAAGAAAGAAAGAAAGAAAGAAAGAAAGAAAGAAAGAAAGAAAGAAAGAAAGAGAGATGCGCTGCTGAAAGTGATCAATATTGTTTACTAAAAATTATTATAGCCCAAGATGCTATTAGGTAAACTGACTTAATCATATTTACCTTAGAAAAATTAGTTCTTGTTAAATAAATATTATGAATTGGCCTAGCAGAGGTGGTAGGAAGCTTCTTTATTGTAAGGATCCCCACTGAACTTCTGATATTTGGAAAACCGAAGTGGCAAGAAAATCTAGTATTTGTGTCCTGCACAGGTGAAGAGTGCCTGGTAAGACAAATACCTGTGTGTTTTCTAAGATCAAGGTAAATAGAGGCATAGTCTCTGTTTGTCTATTAGCCTACACATACACCTGCAAACACAAATGCACATACCACACATGCGCACACACAAAGAGTAGTCACCAAGGGACTGGAATGTGGCTCTGCATGTTTTCAATCCTAATCATTCTCTCTGATACTGGCCCTCATTGCCTCCCTCTTCTACTCTCACACAGAACAGTCTGCTGAATCATGAGAACCCTAAAGACAATTGTTTCCTTTTTTAATATGGAAGGAAGAAAAGAGGCAGAGAGATGGCAGAAAGATCCCAAGATTGGAAACTTACGGGCACAGGTGTATATCCATTGTGTAGTAGTATCTCCAGAGACTATCTAAATTCTGATTCTAACTTCTGGGATACAAATATCTTCACCTGTAAAATGTGGTATCTGGCTTATCATAGAAGCTCAGTAGATCATAGCTACTTCTGCCATCATCATCATCATCCTTCCCATCGCCAGTGAAGAAGAAGGAAGAATACAAAATGAAGCTGTTTAAGATACTGGCTACATGATTAAAAGTAATCTTGCACAGGTGAAGAGGTCTATATCATTGTAAGAATTTGTCCCACTTACCCTAGAATAACTGAGGTAGACATCTGGCTACTGTTTTGCTGGATGGCACCTTCCCACCAAATTCTGCCCTTTGCCCTATTTAAAGTAGGTGTCTGCTACCCAACAACCTGAAACAACTTCAATGACCTTTATATTTCTCTTTCTGTGTCTGCCCTCTCTCCTTATTTCCTCAACCTACTCTGGGTTTCTTTCTTCCTTTCCTACAGCATTTCCCTCGGGCTGGAAATGTCAACTGAAACACAGCCAAGACAATAAAACTAGATCCCCTTCTCTGGAATAATGATGAGGATTGTGATAATAATTCACATTTTTGAGCACTTAATGTGTGCTAGTTACTTTTTAAAATGTTTCTTTTTCCTAGTCCTTTTAAAGCACGTTTCAACCATTACCACCTTTAATCTTCACTACAGCCCTCCGAAGTGGCTATTGAGAGTTTCCCTTTTTACAGATGGGGAAAATGAAGCACAGAGGAAGTTAAGCTACTTGGCTTCCAGCTACCTAAGGTTTTTTTTTTTTTTTTTTTTCAGCTACCTAAGATTTTTAAAAAATGTTACCAATTATCAAAGACAGAATTTTCTGTAAGTCTAGAGTCCATGCACTGGATGAAATGTTGTACCTCTTTTCCTGGAGCACATAGTATAGAAGTTTTGCCAATTTGGAATGTGTTGGCAAGGGCCACTGACATTACAGTGTCCCACAGTGAAATACTGCAAGCCAGGCATTTCACTACTTTATGAGTAGAATTCTGCTTCAGTGCAGCAGCAAGCAGAAGCTGAACTTGCAGTTGCTCACAAAGAAGATTGAAACAAACATAGCTTACAATGTTTATTTTATGTTCTTATTATTTACCAGAAGGAACTATGCTCAGTTGTCCCCAAATAAGGTGGCGTTGACAAGTTCTTACATTCAGCATTTAATGAATAAATCCATAGTCTATGCGAATTCCATTGTCTTGAAAGTGAGGGAAATAAAACTACCAAGGGCCTCATTGATTTCAGAATTATGAGAAGTCCGTGACTATATTACAGACTATTTATCCAAATAAATTTCTGATCACTCAACAGTATGTCAGTTCTAAGTGCCTGCACACACGCTTCAGTTGCTCCTTGGGGGCCATTTTTCTACATAGAATGTGTTCCTGGAAAATATAGTACGTGATGAGAGAGTCTTGCCAAGCTGAGCACGATGGGGTGTGTGGGTGGGCAGTTATTCTTTAGGCATTCAGGAAATTCTGAACATAGGGTCTGAGCCACTTAAAAACTGTAGCCCAATAATACACTCATGGTTGTCCATGGAGGCTGGCTTGATAGAATTGTGCTGTAGTATTAAGGAAGCAAGGAATGAGATCTAAGCATCTGCATTTGAACATTTTTAGAAGCACCTCAGACCCAGTGAGTTAAATGAGGATTATTGCTTTGCTAGGAAATGTTAATAACTGAAAACCTGTATTTTTATTAAGGGATTTTTTTCTTATTATAAAGTTTAAGGGAGTTTGTTGTGTAAAAACAACTGTAAACAAAAAAGAAAAAAAAGTATTTCAATGCCACCAATTAAACAGTGCTATCATTTTGTCATATTTCCAGATTTTTTTGTATTTATTCAATGTTATTTAAATATTACCCATAAGCCAAGCATAGTTCTAAGCTCTTAGACTACAGGGAAGATATGATTTTTATCCATAAGTAATAAATGTATATTTTTTAACAAAAATTGTGGCCATAGGGTGCATATATTTTAACTTTGCTTTTTTTCAGTCAAAAATATAGGAACATCTTTCAGATAAATAAGTAACCTTATAAGTGTAATTTTAATGGCTATTGTTACATTGTATGGCCATTCAATTGTTTAATAAAACATTCTTTTGACAATTTTTATGAAAAAATATTATCTCATTTGGTTGTATTTTGCCTTTCTCTGATTACTAATTGAACAGTTTTTCATAAATATTATATATTGTTTATTTATAGTTGTCATTTTTCTATTTTCTAATTTTTTTTCTATTTTCCAATGTAAATTATTGGCAGTTACTTTTTAGTAAGTCTTTGGGTGTTCCTTTGGGATAAAGGCTGACACTTCCTTTAAGTAACTAACACCTGAGTTAGAGAATTACATCACTAAAGAGTTTAAGAAACAAGCAGACAAAGTAAAGAATCCTCATATCCAAGTTAATATTGTAAATACTTAGGACACAAACAAGTTGATGCTGAGCTGAAGTGCACAGAGGGGTGAGACAGTTCACCAAGTGTGGCTTCCAAGTTTGGGAGAGGAAGGGGCTGGGTCGCTTGATTCAGTGGAACATGGTGGGATGGTCATCGAGCAGCCCAGTTCCCTTATGTGCCAAACTTCTTTTTTTTATTATTATTATTTTAGAATGTTACAAGGGTACAAATGTTTAGGTCATATATATTGTCTTTGCACCACTTGAGTCAGAGCTACAAGCATGCCCATCACCCAGACAGCATGCACTGCACCCATTAGGTGCACACAGTCTTAATCAATTAGAACAATTTGATAGTGAGTATATGTGACTCATGTTTTTCCATTCTTGTGACACTTCAATTAGGGGAATGGGCTCTAGCTCCATCCAAGATAATTGAAGAGGTGCTAGCTCACCATTGTTTTTTTGTGGTTGAGTAGTACTCCATGAATACATATACCATATTTTATCAATCCATGGGCACTTGGGCTGTTTACACATCTTTGCAAATGTGAATTGTGCTGCTATAAACATTTCAGTGCAGATGTCTTCATTATAGAATGTCTTTTTTCCTTTGGGTAAGTACCCCGTAGTGGGATTGCTGGAACAAATGGTAGTTCTACTTGTAACTCTTTGAAGTATCTCCATATTACTTTCCACACAGGTTGTACTAGTTTGCAGTCCCACCAGCAGTGTATGAGTGTTCCTATCTCTCCGCATCCACACCAATATTTGTTGTTTTGGGACTTTTTGATAAAGGCCATTATCACTGGAGTTAAGTGATATCTCATTGTGGTTTTGATTAGCATTTCCCTGATGTTCAGAGATGTCAAGCATTTTTTCATATGTTTGTTGGCCATTAGTCTGTCTTCTTTTGAAAAGTTTCTGTTTATGTCCTTTGCCCACTTTTTATTGGGGTTGATTGATTATTTTCTTGCTGATTTTCCTGAGTTCTATATAGATTCTAGTTATCAGCCCTTTATCAGATGTATAGCATGTAAATATTTTCTCCCACTCTGTAGGTTGTCTATTCACTCTAGTGATGATTTCTTTGGCTGTGTTTTTAATTTCATCAGGTTCCATTTATTTATTTTCGTTGTTGCTGTGATTGCTTTGGGGTCTTCATAAACTCTGTGTTTATGTCAGTGTTCGTAAGAGATTTTCCAAAATTTTCTTCTAGAATTCTTATGGTTTTATGCCTCGGGTTTAAGTCTGTTGTCCATTTTGAGTTGAGTTTTGTGAGAGGTGTGGATCCTGTTTCAGTCTTCTACAGGAGGCTATCCAATTTTCTCAGCACCATTTATTAAATAGGGATTCTTTTCCCCAGTGTATGTTTTTGTCTGCTTTGTCAAAGATCAGAAGGCTATATGAGAATGGTTTTATATCTGGGTTCTCAGTTTTGTTCCATTGGTCTATGTCTCTGCCCTTGTGCCAGTACAAAAATGTTTTGGTTACTATAGCCTTGTAGTATAGCTTGAAGTCTGGTAAATTGATGCCTCCTAATTTGTTTTTTTGTCTTCTCTGGTTCCATAGGAAGCATAGAATTATTTTTTCTGGATCTGCAAAAAATGATTTTGGTATTTTATTAGGGATTGCATTGCATCTGTAGTTCACTTTGAGTAGTATACACATTTTAACAATGCTGATTCTGCCAACCCATGGGCATGGTATGGTTTTCCACCTGTTTACTTCCTCTGATATTTCATTCCTCAGTGTTTCATAGTTTTCCCCGTAGAGCTCTTTCACCTCCTTAGTTAAATATATTCCTAGGTATTTTATTTTCTTCATTGCTATTAGGAAGCGTACTGAGTTTTGATTTGGTTCTCAGTTTGACTGTTGTTGGTGTATAGAAATGCTACTGATTTCTGTACATTGATTTTGTAACCTGAGATTTTGCTGAACTTATTTATTAATTCCAGTAGTCTCTTGGCAGCATCTTTGAGGATTTCTAGATATAAGATCATATCATCAGCAAAGACTGATAGTTTGACCTCTTCTGCCCCATTTGGATGCCCTTGATTTCCTTTTTTTGTTGATTGCTCTTGCTAGGACTTCCAGCACTATGTTGAATAGAAGTGGTGATAGAGGGCAACATTGTCTGACTCCAGTTCTAGGTGGAAATTCTTTCAATTTTTCCCTATTCAGTATGATGTTGGCTGTAAGTTTGTTGTACATGGCCTTTATCATTTTAAGATAAGTCCCATCTATGCCTATTGTGTTAAGTGTTCTTATCATAAAAGGGTGCTGAATTTTATCAAATGCTTTTCCTGAATCTTTTGAGAGGATCATATGGTCTTTGTTTTTACTTCTGTTTATGTGGTGAATTGCATTTATAGATTTGCATATGTTGAACCAACCCTGCATCTCTGGGATGAAGCCCACTTGGTCATGATGGATGATACTTAACAGAAGCACACCAATAGGGCACCTGTAGAACTCCATTCTCTAATTCATAACACAAAGGTAGATAAGTTGATGCCTTTATGTATAAAATTCTAGGTGGCCAAATATAGAAGAGTTAACAAAGAGAATGGAAGTACAGGGTGCAGCATCAGATTTGGAAAAATTTGACTGATAGGAAATGGTGAGGCCATGACCTCTACTCTTAAGTATCTTTGGCATAGAATAGTGTTTTCTAATATGTGTTTCATGGGACAAAATTTCCACAAAATGTTATTCTTCCATAAAGAATGTTATGAAAAACAAGCATCTTATGGTCATATTAATCTGGGAAATTATAGGTTAAACAAAGTTAAATGTGTTTCTCCATTGCAAAGACTTCTCAGATTCTTCAATAAGCTAATGTGCATGTGGAGTCTCTAAGAGGGAGATGGAGTTTGCAGCATTTTCCAGGTTTAAATGACCAAAGAATCCTTTTTGAAGCATCATTCAGGACTGGGAGCCAACAGAACACATAGAAACACATCCATAAACACAGGTCAGATTGAACAGGATGGGCAAAAAGCCTTTGGCTCATCTAAACTTTTATATGGGTGCATGTGCAAGGAAAGCAGCAGCTCATCCTACTCATGTAGGCATGTCCCTCTGGGTGCCAAGACATACTCAGTGCCAGTGAGCACTAACTATCTTTAATGGACAGACCTCCATGCCAGGCTCAGGAGGGAGCATCCTTTGCTGCTAAGATGTTGAAAACGCTTATAGCTGGGCCACATCATCCACCCTCACGGTTCTCTTTTTAGAATTATGTTAAATCTAAAATAGCCTTCTTCCAGTGACAAGTTAAATTTTATCAGATAGCATCACATTTTTTGATGATTGGACTTTGAGGATCAGAAAACATGATTTAGATTTAAAAAATTCATTCAAACACATGTATTCAGCACCTACTATTTGTTAGTTACTGTGTCTTGCTTTGAAATACAGACATGAACAGTCTTCACAAAGTTGGGTCACAGTTTACTTGTGGATGGGACGAGGGGAGGAGAGAATAAACAAACAGTGAAGCACAAAATGATAAGAGCTATAATTGAGATATGGAACAGTTGCTAGGGAAATTCAAAATAACCATCTAGCTTGGATCAGAGATGTTTATGAAGGCCTCATAGAAAAGGCAATAGGGATGAGTAGGAGGTCACCCAACTGGCAACAGAGAGAGGGCATTCCAGATAGAAAAGCAGTGTGGCAACCATAGAAAGGAGAAAGAGCAGGGGATACAGCAAAGAGCTGGATGTGAACTGAACACAGTTTTTTCCTGAGGAGATGAGACTACAGAGAAAGGCTGCACTACATTACGTATGACCATGTAAGGAAGATAGGGCTCTGGGCTTTATTCTGTGGATTATGAAGGGAATTCCTGAAAAGTTTTAAATGAATGAGCCATAAAAACAGATTTGAAGTCTTAAAAAAAAAAAAAAAAAAAAAAACCACCGTTGACAGTGATATGGAATCTGATTGGAGGCCTGGATGAGGGCTCCTAATTAGGTGAGAAACTGTTTGTTGCAAATTTAGTAAAGAAATGATGGGTGCCTAAGCTAAGGCAGTGGCATAAACTCCAAATCATGCCCAAGACTAAAATTTCCCCCTAAATTAAATGAGATTTTCTAGAAAGATGATGCTAATAGGAATAATAGGGCAAAACTTTAAAGGAGATATTAATTCCTTACTATTGCCATTGATCAAAATTGACAAAGTGTGCCATCTCATTCCATGTTAGTTATATGCTCAACCAATTATCTTTAAGCTAGCCATAAGCTAGTTGAGATTTAGCAGCCATATTTTTGGGGGCATTTTCACAGTGCATAAGATACTAATGTGAGTGTTATAAAACCATTGACTACTGTGAAATTCTTTAAGCCAAGATCACTGTCTCTGCTTCAGGAAGGAACTGACTTGGAGGGAAAGGTGGGAAGATGAATATGATGAGAAGAATCTGAGCATTCCTCTCATCCAGGGTCCAGACCCACTAAAATCTTAAGGGAACCAAGACCTGGGCCCACCTCCTACTAGCAGACATGGTTCCTAAGAGGTCCTGGAGGGTGGAAACTCCTTTTCTCTCCAGACTTTAGGGCAGATACACATCTTTGGGCCCAGAGGGTCAAATTTCTGAGCTAGGACTAGTTGCTTCTGGCCATTTCCAAAAAAAAAAAAAAACAAAAAGCAAAAAAAGCCTACTGAGATTTATTTATTCCTGGTGCTGGTTTAGAGCTGGCTCAAATCGTCTTCCTTTCATTCTCTACTCCATACCTGCCTTCCTGATCATGCTTTCTGTTTAGAAGAGGTCTATAGAGAGATTACTTTGATCCTAGCTTCTTAGTGAATTCATAAAAAAAAAAAAAAAAAGTTCCAAACAGTCTCAGTAATAACAAGCTATTTATGTGATTTAACTCTTTTAGGTAGCACTGCAATCTGTGAAGTAGGTATAAATATTATCCTTATTTATAAATGATAAAACTGAGGTCCAAAGAAACTAGTTAAATTGATCAAGGTAATGCATGTTGGAAATAGTAAAACCTAGGTGTTTTACCCGAGTTTGGCACTGGAGCCTTTGTGGCACTTAGCACAGTGGGCTCCCCACCCTCTAACCATTGGTCCATTGCTGTTCTGTGACAGACAAAGATGTTGGTCCATTTTAAATGGCCACCATACCTGAGACTTAACTGATAATTTAAAAGTAGGAATCTGCCAATATAAATTGTAACACTTATTTCATAAGTGGTCACTTTTAAAATCTGAAAATGCTCATGATCCAGATGGGCTCAGATGGCCAACAAATTACAGAGAGATCTTTTCTTAGACACATAGAACTCGGGGGCACTGGCCTTCAAGGAAGGGAGCAATGCTAATCTTTGCAAGGAGATCTTAAATTTGAAAATACATTAAATTTTATTCTAAATAGAATAATTGTATAATGTCCTGAGACATTAGATTATTTCATTGATTTAATCAATAATTAAGTATTTATACAATGGTTATTTATTGAGTGCCTTTCAGATGAAAGTCTGTTGATATTGGCATTTCTTTTTAAAGGGTATTTAAGCAACAAAGCCATGAAATGAAAACTCACAGAGGAGTTGTGAGTGGAACGAACATTTGGGGGAAGGATCTTTATGATTAGAGGAAGAAAGGAAAGCTTAAATACATACATATACACTCACTCCAAAGGAAATTTTGGTGAGACATAGTATCTATCACATGCACAACAGCTAAGATACACACAGGTACACACATACATGCACATACACATTACTAACAGTATAACAACCTATCCACCCCTATCACCTTGAAGGAAATTGAATTCTTCTACTCCAGCTTATTGTGATAGAATAGATCTAAAAGATAACCCCAAACACAAAACCTTGTATAACATATGGGTTCAATGATCATTATATTGAATATTTACTTTGCATTTGAGCAAAACTTGGAATCTGTAGAAAACAAAACCACTCTGTTTATAAGAATTATGGTATATGGGATATAAAAAAGCAAAAAAGATTATTTTGATGAACCATTTCTAGCATACGTACACCTTATATTGAGAAGAACTATTTGTTCAGAAAGTGGTAATTTCCATCTTAAATGAATCTGAGATTTCAACTATTTTTAGTGGTACAAAATTTTTACAACCTTTGACTCAGTACCTCCTACTAAACGCATCCTTTCAAAAGCATGAAATGTTGAAGGTCTGTCTATATTATTCAAACCAGCAATTAGAACCAGATGTTACTGCACTTTATATTTAGACACCACATTTCAATATCTAAAAAAGAAAGAATACTCATGAAGGACAGAGAGAATAATTTATAAACGCAATTAAAGCATATTGTTTAGACTCCTTCTCACTAATTTACCTGATTGCAAAGTAAAATTAAAAGAATTCATATTTAAATGTAAAATTGGGCCAATGAGTAATGAAATTTTTTAAACTGTGTGTATAAGGAAAAGAAGATACCAGGTATATAATTGTGTCAAATACATTTCTTTATCAATTTTATATCTTTCCTATAATATCTTCCATCTTCTTTCCAAGGCTGTCAAATTCTAAATAGTATGATGGATATATTTATATTAATTTTAAAGAAAGTGTATGGAATGATTACAAAAGAGTAACTTGAAACTAACTACATGCTGTATATAGTAGCAAAGATTTTAATAGTGACCTATAAATGTTGCAGATATCATATGCTTTCCCTGAAGTTTGAAATGTTCTTCATCTAGGAAAATAATAGAATGGAAATGTTATGTCCCAGCTAGCACTCCTTAAAAAAAGCATGTTATACACAGAGAGAATAGACTCAGGCATAGCATATAAAATAAAACTCATTCTTAAGGTTTGGTTGATAATTAGAAAGAAATTGAATGGCTAGGTACCCCTCCCCCTCAGTTATCAAATAATCTAGTAGGTACTTGTTTTAATTAAGTCAACACCTTATGGTATTTTCATGGCAGTGGATTTTCTTAATTACGGTTTTTGCTTTGGCTAATATTAAATGGATTGGCCTTTTCTGAGTGCACAGTAATGGCTGGTGGCACAGAGGTAGCCTGCCCTACTTGCTAGTAGCAGAAGAGCCTGCAATGGATTAATAGCCTGATGCCATGATAGCTGTGTGGGGTTGAGAACTGAACCCCCAGAGATCAGGTGAGAAGTTGCTATACTAGTGAGTGGCGAATGACTATTGATTCCTGAAGCTCTATGCCAAAAGACATTGTCGTATCTAGATAATTGCCAGCTGTTGTATCTAGATAATCCACTTTGGTCTCTAACTGGTTTGTTCATAATTCAATTGGCTAATCAATGCCACAATGTTCTTTAAAGTCACTGTTCAGGTTGTCAAAGCACATGAACTTAAAGGTGAGCAGAAATAGCTGACTCATTCATTCAAAATATCAAATACCTACTTTGTACCACTTACTAATATATGTGCTAGAGCATTTGCATTAATTAGGATTAGTTTCCTCTGTGATATAAAAATAGATAAATAATTATAGCTCAAATAACAATAGCTATTATTTACATAGGACTTAAGATATGCCAGACACCGCCCTAAGCATTTTACATACATTATCTTATTTAATCCTCACAGTAACTTCATGAGTTAGTTGTTATTTGATTAGCCCATTTTATAACTGAGTATATGGAGGCACCACTTGTTAATTTGCTCAAGATCACACAGCTGGTAAGAAATAGACCCAAGAGTCAATCAAACTTATTCTGGTTTCACAGTCTGTTCTTTACCATGGTACTAAATTCTAGTACCATGGTACTAAATTTCTCCCCAACTAAAGGAGAGCATATTCTGTCCCATGTATAATTCCAGGTAAGCAGGCCAGGCCAAGTCGATATTGTGAGAATACAATCACCAAAGCCAAAGTTTCCATTATCTAGTTCTTCTGGTGTCTTCTATACACAATTTCTACATTATGCTCCAAAATGGCTAGGCTAGCACCAATCATAGCTTTATTCCAGTCAGAAGGAAGATGGAAAAAGGAGATAGTTAAACTCTTCTTTTAAGGACTCTTCATAGGAGCTTCCTTTACAAGCAACTTAAGCAAGTGTCTCATTGACCAAGACTTGATCATCTGAGTGTAAAGGAGTCTGAGATGTGCAGTCTTTATTCTAGGTGACTCAGGCCAGGTGTGGTGGCTTACACCTGTAATCCTACCATTCTGGGAGGCCGAAGCAGGAGAATTGCTTGAGCTCAGAAGTTTGAGATAAGTCTGAACAAGAATGAGACCCCATCTCTACTAAAATAGAAAAAATTAACCAGGCATGGTGGCGCATCCCTGTAGTCCCAGCTACTCGGGAAGCTGAGGCAGGAGGATCAGTTGAGCCCAGGAGTTTGAGGTTGCTGTGAGCTAGGCTGATGCCACAGCACTCTAGCCTGGGCAACAGAGCAGGACTCTGTTTCCAAAAATAAATAAATAAATAAACAAACAGACAAACAAACAAATAAATAAATAATCTAGGTGACTCATGTCCAGCTTATATTTGAGAATCTGATGCTGAGGAAAGAGGGAAAAGCAGCATTCTTTATCAAACTACTGGAAAACCAGCCTTGAAACAAACAAAAAAAAAAAACTGTTCTTTTCAGTATATTTCTATTGTTGTCCCTAGTATATCTTTCTTTCTAAGTCAGATTCTTTCTGAATCCAGACACCTTTGGGGTCACTGGTAGACCTTGATTCTGCTGGCTTTTCCTCATATGATATCTGATAAACAAACAGCACCTGTCTCTAAGTCATGTTGGCAAACTGGAAAACAGTTATCACTTTTCACACTACAGATCACCACCATTGTCTTCCAACTTTTTGGTAAAACACTAGTTAAGTGAATTTTCACTAAAATAAAGTACTTCTGTTTATCAGATTGGGAAATAGTTTGCTGGCTGACAGTTATTATATACATGCACATTTTTAATTCTGAGATAATTGCAAAAACCAAATTAAGAAAGAAAGGTATTGATTAAGAATTCAGAAAGAATATAGGACAGACCACCTAACAGATTCCTGGTAAAAATATCCATGATACCATATCAGCACATAAACAAAATGCTATTGGTTTGGAATGTTACGGAGATTTAGGGTCCTTCCCCTCCAAAAATGTATCTTTGTCAGTGGTCTGAGTGCCCTTTCATTTATTGCACCAGCGAGATGCCCATGAATAAACAGAATTCCTGTTTCACACCTTGTGGCTCAATGAAAGGAAACTTCTTGCAATAGGTGCTGCTCTCTTGTTCACAACTTGTATTTTACTCATTAATTAATGATTGTTCTTTGCACAGTAGAGTTTCCTTTTTTTCTATTTTCTGGAGTTTTTAATTATATTCTCCTAAAAGTTGAAAGGTGATGAGTAGGAGTTTTTGATATCACATAATAGGATGCCAAAGTCCCATTACTCTATGTGGCTAGAGATAGTTTAAAGTACTAGCAGGAAGCACTGTTCCCTTTTCTTTTCAAGAATGTTAAAAAGGAGTTATCGTCAAAGGATCCTAGGAACATGTGAATTAACTCAAAAGTGTCAGATGCTGACCTGGAGACAATGCTAACATTATGTCATGTGTGAAATGGACTACTTTGCTTTCTGATACCCTTCACTTTGATTTTCTGAGCCCTTCCATGCTTCTGCCTCCATATTCTTTCATATTTCATATTTCTTTCTTACGTATCCTCACTCCTGTCAGAAAAAAGGCACCAGAAGCTGCCAGTACCTTGTATACTAGTGTCACAATTTTTTAACAAGAGTAAGACCCTTGTGAAAGTAGTTCTCAAAGAGAAGAATCCAAATGAGTGGCTATTTCAGAGAAAATTCTTAGAGTTCTAGCACTTACAAATAGAAGGTATTTTGAGTGACTCTATATTTCTTATAATACATTCAATTTCCATGAGAATCACCTGGAAGCTTTCTAAGCAAAATGATTCTCTGTCTCTACCCAAGACGTATCAAATCAAAATCTTTAACACTAAAACCCAGGAATTTGTATTTTAAAGAACTGTCTGCAAAATGTGAATACATCTTTCTCTCAAAGTTGGCCTGAAAATTTAATGAGATAATTTTTGCAGAGTGTCTGATACACGGTCAACATTCAATACATGGTAAATATTACTATTTGTGGGGGAGGCACAAATGGGAAAACCAGAAGCTGCAAGGCATACCTCAGAAATCTAAAATTGAGGTCATAGCTGGGCTCAAGTCCTGACCTCACTATCACAGCTCTGAAGGAGGAGATCAGGGATGGGAACTAAGGAGCTGAATATTTAACAAGTAACTCAGTGTTTTTGATGGATGTTGTCTGTAAACCTCACTGTGAGATTCTCTGCACTTCAGGGCTTCAAGTCCAACAGCTAGAAGGCTGCTTTCTATAAATTTTATTATCTTTCACTTAAACATTCCCCTTTTAGAAGAAAGTCTCCTCACTCCCAACAATTAAGCACTACTCCATTTCCTGTGCTTAATCAGAACATACCATGGGAAGTGAGCTCAGAAGAAGGGCAGTTTGCCCCTTCTTCTTCTCATTTTAAACCAGTGAGAAATAACATCAACAGACCTATTTATTTTGAAATATAATTTCCGTCTTGCACATCTTAATCAATTCCAAGGGACCAAATAATGAAGGTACTTCATAAGATCCTCCATTTCTCCATTTTATTTTTTATTTATTTATTATTTTTTTATTTTTTTGAGTCAGAGTCTCACTCGGTTGCCTGGACTAGAGTGCCGTGGCATCAGCCTAGATCACAGCAATCTCAAGCTTCTGGGCTCAAGCAATCTTTCTGCCTCAGCCTCCTGAGTAGCTGGGACTACAGGCATGCGCCACCATAGCCAGCTAATGTTTTCTATATTTTTTTTAGTTGCCCAATTAATTTCTTTCTATTTTTAGTAAAGATGGGGTCTCGCTCTTGCTCAGGTTGGCTTCAAACTCTTGACCTTGAATGATCCTCCCGCCTCAGCCTCTCAGAGCGCTAGGATTACAGGCATGAGCCACCACGCCCAGCCTCCATTTTCTTTTAATAGAATTTGTAATTCCTACTTGAGCATGCACTGCTGACTGTAAGTGAGACTGGGGAAAAGGGGGCATGGTGTCAGAGAATTAAGGATCCGGGGATTTTGCAAGTTAGTTAAATGGTTTGAAACAAGGTAGTAAATATCATTTCTAAAATCTCAAGTCACATTTCCTACCAACAGCAAGAAATAACCGTGACTATGGAAAAAGAGAAAAGATCTCCATCCCGAAAATCAAGAAAGCAAAGCCAACTACTATACAAAGGACCGGATTTTTGGACGGAGCAGCTGGAAGGTGGTGTTATCATTCACTGAGCTGGAGAAGACTTAGGTAGGGAGAAGGTTTGTGTGGTAAATCAAGAAACTCTGGATATTTACTGGAGAAACCTCTTCATAACCATTTAGAGGCTTCATAATCATCTCGACATTAGCCTTTGTATCCCTGTGTGTATGGAGGCCAGCCCTGCACACGTAGTGCTAAAGGAAAGGCTCGAATTAAAACTACAGGCAGCTCCGTTTTCATCAAGGTGCTTTTGCCATGGAGAACTATTTGCAGGTGAAGTCCAAAGAAGACAGGATGATGACATCTCTCACCCCCAAATGGATATCTGTTCTGTAGCCTTTCACGTCTTCTTTTATTTATTTATTTTTTTTATATACAAAAAAAATTTTATCAAGTACAGTTTTGTATTTAGAACTTCCAACCTTACAAATGTGATTGGACCTTTATGATACATAATTTATTCTTAAAATGTACAACTTATATACAGACATTAAAAACTCAGTCTCCAAAATACTCAATAAATATGTCTGGGTGACATTTATAAAAGTGACCTAGCAGTTTTTTCTTCTCTTTGGGCGACAGTTTTGAATCTTCATCAATAGTTTTTAGTAAATTCAACAGCTCATCTTTGGTTGTCTTCTGTGTACTGCTGGCATAGTCACTTTGATCAATTCTCTGGCAATAAATATATCCTGCATCTCTATTTGGATCTCTTCCCTTCTGTATAGCCATAAGCTTAACACTGACAATTTTATGTAGAATTCCAGGAATCTTAAAAACATCTTTTTGATGATCCATTAAGAATAGTACCAGAAGATCCATTTTGCCTTTGGATAAATTTTTATTGTCAACAATAGCTTTTGAGAATATCCTTTTCACAACCATCCGGTTGTCACTTTCACACAGAAATGAGAAGGCTTTCTAAAGGTGGATCACTGGCCAGAGTTTTTGAGTTACAAGAGCCGCTCCAGAGATTTCTTTTAGAAAAATAGTCACCACCGGCAGCATATCTCAGTAACACAGAATGGGTCGCCAAACTTGCTTACTTGTGTGACATATTCAGTCTGCTCAACGAACTCAATCTGTCACTTCAGGGGAGAATAACAATTGTGTCTAAATCAGCAGATAAAGTGGCTGCATTCAAAGCTAAACTGTAATTATGGGGGTGAAAAGTGAACATTGGGATTTTTGACATGTTTCAAACACTAGCAAAGATTTCGAAAGATACTGAGCCAGGGCCTTCTTTCTCCCAGCTGGCCCATGATCACCTATCTCAGCTTTCAGAAGAGTTTGAGCACTATTTCCCAACCACGAAAGACCCCCAGACTGGGAAATAATGAATTCACAACCCATTTGTGAATAAGCCAAGCAAATCAACTTTGTCCATGCTGGAAGAAAATCAACTTCTTGAGATTGCAAATGATGGTAGCCTTAAAAGTATGTTTGAGACAACTTCAAATCTCCATACATTCTGGATTGAAGTCAAGGCAGAATATCCTGAGATTGCCATGAAAGCACTGAAAGCCTGCTTCTATTTCCAACATCCTATCTTTGGGGAGCAGGGTTTTCTGCAATGACAGCAACCAAAACGAGATTATGGAGTAGACTAAATATACATAAGCAACACACTTTGGGTATCACTGTCTCCCATCACACCCGGATGGGTCTAGTTGCAGGAAAACAAACTCAGGGCTCCTACCGATTCTGCATTATGGTGAGTTCTATAATTATTTCTTTATATATTACAATGTAATAATAATAGAAACAAAGTGAACAATAAATGTAATGAGTTTGAATCATCCCAAAAAAAACATCCCAAACCCCTGGCACCGCGGAAAATTGTCTTCCGTGAAACTGGTCCCTTGTGCCAAAAAGGTCAGGGACTGCCGGTCTAACTCATAGAATGTACAACACCAAGAGTAGACTCTAATGTAAGCCATGGATTCTGGGTGGTAATGTTATATCCATGTGTGCTCGACTGTAGCAAATGTACCACTCTAGTGCAGAATGGTGGAAAGATTAGGGTGGGAGTGAAATGTAGGAACTCCTTACCATCTTCTTGGCTTTTCTGTGAACCTAAAACTTCTGTATAAAATAAAGACTATTACTATTTTTAATAAATAATAAATAAAGCAAAGAGAAAAAGAGCGTGAGAATAGAAAAGAGATGTATGGTTCCTTCTGTAAAATGAAATGGAGAGTTAAAAAGTGGGAAGAAATCCAGCAGTCAGAAGCATGAGAAGCACCAAAAAGACTGAAGAGACAACAATTTCAGACAAGGTCAGACAGTTAGCAGAGGTCATTCTCACAGAAAGCTCTGTGGCATTGCTGCCCACTTCAAGAATGACAGGCAAGACCTCTAACCTGTAGGAAGAAAACTAGAGCCAGTAGCATTTAAAGAGCAATTGAAAACAAGCATAGATAAATAAGAAGGTATTTATCTGAGCCAACTTGCAGTATTCACTTAAGAATCCCTTTCTAATATGTGAATGTAGGTAATTAGTGGTCAATATGTATTAATACCTAGTTTTTAATAGTCATAATTATGTGATTTTATTAAAGATACTGTAATTTCCTTTCCCACGAGCATCAGATCTTAACTCTCTGCTAATCTCTTGGACTTATGCTAACCCAACAAGGGCCATTTGGAAGAATGTTACCAAAATTGCAGGTAGGCATTTTGTTTGAGAGGCCCTAGCTAATTTCTTAGAGCTAGCCCTAGCATTTTTAATTAAGATTTCTTTATTCAACAAAGCATCGAGCACCCAGTTTCTCAAGCTCTGTGCTTCACCATTTATTCTTCTGCCTACCCTTCTGGCAGCTAACCTACTCTAGCTTGCCATAGAATAGTGGTTTAATTATGTGTGTGTGTGTATATATATATATATATACACACACACACCATATATATGGTAGTTTAATTATATATATATGTGATATATATATAACAAGATTGGAGGTGGCTAGCTATAAGAAGATTAGACCAACTATCTGAATAGTAACAAGCAAATACAACATTGGATCCATCTCCTGCCACATGCGAAGAATAAGATAACAGGTTTTGATGTTGGCAGTATAAAGGTCTCAGTTAAATCTAGCCACATAGTGCTATAGTTTGGATGTTTGTCTCCAAAACCTCATGTTGAAATTTGATTTCATTGGGATGCTGGAGGTGGAGCCTAATTAGGAGGTCATGAGATTTTGGTCATGAGGGCAGATCCCTTAGGAATGGCTTGTCACCCTACTCATGGTAATAAGGATGCAAGAGCTGGTTGTTTAAAAGAATCTGACATCTCCCTCCTATTTCTCTCTCTCGCTTCCTCACTCTTAAGTGAATTCACTGGCTCCCTTCACCTTCGGCCAGAAGTGAAAGCTTCCTGAAGCCCTCACCTGAAGCAGATGCTGGCACCATGATTCTTCTACAGCCTGCAGAACCATGAGTCAAATAAACTTCTTTTCTTTATAAATTACCCAACCTCACGTATTCCTTTATAGCAATGCAAAGGGACTAAGAGACACAGTGTGAGTGTGTATATGTGTGTGTGTGTGTGTGTGTGTATGCACACATGTGTTCACAAGTTTTCATGTATTTTCTAGAATGTGCAGACACATAGGCCAGTCCCTACTGACAAGCATCACAGACCTGTGTAAGAAACAAACTTCATTCTGATAGGGCAAGCTTGAGTGGCAAAAGTTTCAGAGTGAATCAGGGGCCTTAGGCTCAAAGGCCTGGCTTAGAGCTCTAATGTAAATGAGTATGTTTGGGAGTAGAGGGATGATTTGGTGGGGAAAGGAAGGAGTGTGGAATTTCAGTGTGTATGTGAAAGAGAATTACAGGCCTACACAGTGTCTGGTTTCATCCAAAATCTCTGTGGCATTACAGACCTAGTGAAATTACTCAGGGTCATCAATAGGAAGCAAAAAAATATAGTGACCAACACCATCAGTAAGATGGTACATGTGAAGGGAATGACACTACTTGGAATTCTAAACAGATTAAAAAAGAATCCTGGCAGATGCCTCCCATTTGGGTGGAGTGTTGGCTGGGAAGAGCTTGTGGTATCATCCATGGAAGTGTTCAGAAAGTGGAAAGTCTTACAAGGAACTAGAGGTCTTGGTTTGCTGTTTAACATTAAATATGATATAGAAGAGGTGCTAGGGAAGCTTCTGAAAGCAAAACTTAGGATACCCTTTGCAGCTCAAAGTTTGTGTTTACACAAGGCAACAATCAACCCAAGTATAGGCAAATCCACCTGAGCCTCACTCACAGGCACAGTACCTCTTGCTTTCTGTAACTATGCTTTAGCTAAAGTCTGAACCCAGGAAGACTCAGAATTAAAAATTAAACCATATAAAGGACAATAGTTGGACAATTAGCAAGATTTGAATAAGATTTCTAGATCAGATAATAATACTATATCAAAGTTAATTTTCCAACTTTAACAATTGCACTTATGGTATTGTAAGAGAATATCTTTGTTCTTGAGAAATATAAACTGAAGTATTTAGGAAGAGAGCATATTTGAAACTTGTAAATGTTTCAAAAACATATATAAGCAAAGGAGGGAGACAGAGAGACAATGGAAAAACAAATGTGACCAAATATTAACAGTTGAGGCATCTAGTTAAAGGGTATAAACAGAAGTTCTCTCTATTTTTCTTGCAACTTCTCTAAGTTTGAGGTTATTTTGAAATATAAAGTTATTCTAAAAAGGCTTTGTCAACAACAGACAAGCCAACCCAAGTTAGAGTTATTCTTATTTATATTCTAGAATAAGGCTTCTTAAGCACTGGGACCCAAGCCATATTGGAAGTGTGGCATATTTACCAAAAAAATGTTACCCTAATTCCCACCCAGCCTCTTTAATTTTATGGTCATAATTTCTAGTGGTTAAACTTTTTTCACAAATCTCTGTGAAGAAATTAATCTCTTTGTTTGAAGAGTACTACCTTAATCTCTGCCCATTAATTCAAACAGAAGAAAACTGGATGCTAAGGAATTTTTTTCTCTCTGGCTTTTGTGATGCTAACCCAACCAAAAGCCTAGTCTCTGTTTTACAATTGTAGGTTTTGTTTTTATTAGTTGTGTAAAATCACATTAAACTCCCTATGGGAAAACAGTAACATTTAATGTCAAAATAATTTCTTTTGTTTGATATGCTATGCTTCTAGCATAAGGTTCCAAAATCTTATTTGTGTTTCTTACAATCAGCAGACAATAATAGTAATGGCCTGGTCATTATCTACAATCATTTTTTGTGCTAAGTTCAGTTAAGGATTCGGTATTAGACTCCTACTTAAGTGATTATCATGATGCTGATTTTTTTTGGAATTATTTGCTATGTGCTGCACATCTTATTGTATGTAGTAAGTAAACTTATTGAGACCTGATCCAAGGGTAAAATATTTGTAGATAAAAAACATTACACATATTTTATAGGTTCTTGTAGAAGGACCCTTTCATTTCCACTCTAGCACTGCAGCCTGACCCCAGAAAATAAAAATCTCTACCACTTGATAATTTCTACTTATTCCTACAGGGAAGATTGACATCTCATTGGTGGAACTAAAAAACAATTGAGCATGCTCGACTCATGTGGTTTTTTTTTTTTTTCCCTTTCTGTTTGGATGAACTAGGGTGAATGCATTCTTCTCCATTCTTGTTTCAGGGAGCAACCACACATGGGTCAGGACTAAGACCTACTTTCTAGAAGCAGTTCTGAAGGCCCTTCTCACTCGCTGTTTGAAGATGCCAAGATATAAAGCAATAGTCCTTCAGTGACTGTATCTGCTCTAGAAAGACCATTTTAGCCTTTCTAATAATAAAAACAGTATTCCATTCTCTGCCTTTCTGACTCTTTTGTCTATTTATATAAACTTGTTCAAAACTCAAGAGACGGGGGTTCCAACATGGCAGAGTAGGGGTGCCCTCCTGGCTTTCTGCTCCCAGAGTGAAAAGTGAAGAAAGCGGATAGCCACAAGCGAGCGATCCACACTTCCACAGGACCAGCTTCGCAAGCCTGCAGACATCCACCGGGAAACGGAGGGATAAGACCATTTACAGCCTAAAGCAAAGGCGAATCGATTATTCTTCCGTAAAAATCGGGGGTTCGGAGGCACACAACAGGGAGGGAGCGAGGCGCGGTTTAAGCCGCTGCCAGCTGCCAGTGGCGCCAGCGCTACCTGGAGCTGAGCAACACCCCCTCCCGCACCGAGCTCCACTCCCACGTAGGCCGGGAGGTACCTGAAGTTGGTGAGAAGTGGCAGCGCGGGACAAAGCCGTGTGGAGAGGAGACTAGAGAGGGAACACTGAGCTCTCCAGAGCACACAGCAGCGGCAGTTTAAGGAGGGGGAGGGTCCGAGCCCAGCAACCCCTCTCCCCGCAGCAGGAACCAGAGCCCGCTCGGGCATCTCCCTGCAGAACACGCCCAGGTCAAGGTTAAGGGGAGCTTACACAGAAGGAGGCTTTGACTTTGGATATAGAGGAGGTTTGGGACAGCACTGAGAAGCCAGAGTGTGCTAAGTTAGACTCCTTGACCCATTAGGACCCCCCTCCCTCTGCCCCTCCGGCACCGCTCCCGCCTCCGCACCGCTCCGCCTCCGCATCCCAGCGCTGACCTGGGCTCGGGTTTGGAGGGGAGGCGCAGAGAGAGCGCTGGTACGCGCCCCTGCTCCACCAATTTGATATTGGACGGTCACTTGCTGCACAAGTGGCACTGACTCTGAACTCAGAGAGTGGACCCTGCCTGGACGGGGCAGTACTACAGGGGAGGTTGCCCTTGGTAGATTTAAGGCAGAGAATCATTGTCTTCTACGCTTTCCTGCGACCCGGAGCCCCGCCCTGGACTCCAAAGTCTCTGTCCCAGCCTTGGGGGCGGAGCTGAGGTAGGAACTGTTCCCATTCCTGCCGCTTATCTCCACTAGTGTAATTAAGGAGTCAGAAGACAGGGATTGGTGGGTCCCATTGCCTGCCCATCAGCTTTTGGTCGGTCTCTGCTTACATAGGTCTACCACACTCGGTGTCCAGGCCCTGGAGTTTGATTGGGCAGGGCCAAGCCTCGTAGGAGGCTGCCCTTGGTGGATATAAGGCAGAGAGATTTTACGACCTGCACACTCTGGTGACTTGGAGCTGGGCCTTTGTCTCCAAAGTTTCTAGCCCCGTCTTGGGGGTGGAGCTGAGATAGGATCTGCTCCAGTTCCTGCCATCTATCTCCACCTGTGTAATTAAGGAGGCAGAAGACGGGAGGCCGCCGGAGCAGCCCAGAGACCAGCGGGAAGGGTAGGTGATTTGGCTGTTTCCCCTCCACTGCATCTCGGACTGCTGGCAAGCTCCCCAGCGAGTAGAGAGACCTGCAGACACCAGCCCAGTGGCGGCCGCCGCAAGTGAGCAACACCACCTACTGGCTCAGAAACTAAACAAGACCTGTGAATACCCAAACAAAAACCTAAAGGAAAGAAACAACAACTGAGAGACATGGGAAGAAATCAGCGAAGGAACTCCGGAAATATGAAGAAACAAACGGAAAACACGCCGCCAAAGAGGAGCACCAGCCCCTTAGAAACAGACAACAACCAAAACCTGGCAACCAAAAAGACAGAAGAGGAATTTCGTATGTGGATCATAAGAACACTCACTGTGCTGCAAGAACAACTCAATAACCAACATAAAGACACCACAAAAAGCCTCCAGGATATGGAACAAAGGTTCACTAAAGAGATCGAGACAATGAAAAAAACTTTAACCGAAGTCCTGGAGATGAAGAATCAACTCAGGGAACTGCAAAATACAGTGGAAAGTCTCAAGAAGAGGGTAGATCAAACAGAAGAAAGAATCTCAGAGATTGAAGATAACACCTTCCAATTAAATAAATCAATCACAGAGATAGAGCAGAGAAACAAGAGAAAAGAGCAAAGCTTACAAGAGCTATGGGACTATGTGAAAAAACCTAACGTGAGGGTCATAGGATTACAAGAAGGGGAAGAAGACATCACTCAAAGGTTGGACAAGCTTTTTGAAGATATAATAGAGGAAAATTTCCCAGGCCTTACTCAAAATCTCGATATACAAGTTCAAGAAGCTCAGAGGACCCCTGGGAGATTCAATGCAAACAGGAAGACGTCACGACATGCAGTCATCAGACTGACCAAAATATCAACTAAAGAGGCCCTTCTAAGAGCTATAAGACGAAAGAAGCAAGTAACTTACAAGGGAAAGCCAATTCGAATAACAGCAGACTTCTCTAATGAGACTTTACAAGCAAGGAGAGACTGGGGCCCCATTCTCACTCTTCTGAAACAAAATAATGCCCAGCCTAGAATCTTATTCCCTGCAAAACTAAGCTT